>JAEUYN010002265.1:0-21229 GCA_018257835.1 Euura lappo
GATTTTCGTGAAAATTTAAATTGCGGACCTTTTCGCACGAAAACGCGATTTTTTCACTCGTCGTGTCAAGGTGTTGGTACGCGTAAAAATTCGAATTTCGGACCCTTTCGCTCGCAAACGCGATTTTTTCACTCGTCGTGTCAAGGCGGTCCTACGCGTAAAAATTTGAATTTCGGACCTTTTCACTCGGAAACGCGATTTTCGTTAAAATTTAAATTTCGGACCTTCTCGGACGGAAACTCGATTTTTTCACTCGTCGTGTCAAGGCGGTCGTAGGCGTAAAAATTCGAATTTCGGACCATTTCACTCGGAAACGCGATTTTCGTTAAAATTTAAATTTCGGACCTTTTCTGACGAAAACTCGATTTTTTCACTCATTGTGTCCAGGCGTTGGTATGCGTAAAAATTCAAATTTCGGACCTTGTCGTTCGGAAACGCGATTTTCGTGAAAATTTAAATTTCGGACCTTTTCGGACGTAAACGCGATTTTTTCACTCGTCGTGTCAAGGCGGTCGTACGCGTAAAAATTCGAATTTCGAACCTTTTCGCTCGAAAACTCGATTTTTTCACTCGTCGTGTCAAGGTGTTGGTACGCGTAAAAATTCGAATTTCGGACCTTTTCACTCGGAAACGCGATTTTCGTTAAAATTTAAATTTCGGACCTATTCGGACGGAAACTCGATTTTTTCACTCATTGTGTCCAGGCGTTGGTATGCGTAAAAATTCAAATCTCGGACCTTTTCGGTCGAAAACGCGATTTTTTCATTCGTCGTGTCAAGGCGGTCGTACGCGTAAAAATTCGAATTTCGGACCTTTTCGCTCGAAAACTCGATTTTTTCACTCGTCGTGTCAAGGCGGTCGTAGGCTTAAAAATTCAAATTTCCGAACTTTTCGTTCGGAAACGCGATTTTCGTGAAAATTTAAATTTCGGACCTTTTCGGACGAAAACGCGATTTTTTCACTCGTTGTGTCAAGGCGGTCGTACGCATAAAAATTCGAATTTCGAACCTTTTCGCTCGAAAACTCGATTTTTTCACTCGTCGTGTCAAGGTGTTGGTACGCGTAAAAATTCGAATTTCGGACCTTTTCGGACGAAAACTCGATTTTTTCACTCGTCGTGTCAAGGCGGTCGTAGGCGTAAAAATTCGAATTTCTGACCTTTTCACTCGGAAACGCGATTTTCGTGAAAATTTAAATTTCGGACCTTTTCGGACGAAAACGCGATTTTTTCATTCGTCGTGTCCAGGCGGTCGTACGTACACGTAAAAATTCGAATTTTGGACCTTTTCGTTCGAAAACGCGATTTTCGTGAAAATTTAAATTGCGGACCTTTTCGGACGAAAACGCAATTTTTTCACTCGTCGTGTCAAGGCCGTCGTAGGCGTAAAAATTCGAATTTCGGACCTTTTCACTCGGAAACGCGATTTTCGTTAAAATTTAAATTTCGGACCTTTTCGGACGAAAACGCGATTTTTTCACTCGTCGTGTCAAGGCGGTCGTAGGCGTAAAAATTCGAATTTCGGAACTTTTCACTCGGAAACGCGATTTTCGTTAAAATTTAAATTTCGGACCTTTTCGGACGGAAACTCGATTTTTTCACTCATTGTGTCCAGGCGTTGGTATGCGTAAAAATTCAAATTTCGGACCTTTTCGTTCGGAAACGCGATTTTCTCGAAAATTTAAATTGCGGACCTTTTCGGACGAAAACGCGATTTTTTCACTCGTCGTGTCAAGGCGGTCGTACGCGTAAAAATTCTAATTTCGGACCTTTTCGCTCGAAAACGCGATTTTCGTGAAAATTTAAATTTCGGACCTTTTTGGACGAAAACGCGATTTTTTCATTCGTCGTGTCAAGGCGGTCGTACGTACGCGTAAAAATGCGAATTTTGGACCTTTTCGTTCGAAAACGCGATTTTCGTAAAACTGTCACGTCTGGTCCCACGGCCCATACGACGCCTACCCTCACACACCCTCACACACACACACACACACACACGCTTAGACTTAGACTTAGTTAACTAGATCTTAGAATGTCTGCACCCCGCTATCTTACTCTTTTCGCATAAGCCTGACGGTGCATCACTCGATACTTCGCGTACCGTGGGATGGCTCGGTCAGTCTTGATACACGCCTAGATCCACACCACCCTCCTTACACCTATAAGCGCCTACATGCAGGCAGCCAACCACACGCCGAGCTTCGACCCGCCCTCGGAAGCCGACGGCGGCTTACCGAACGACACCGCAAACGCGCAGCCAATACAAGGCACTCCCGCCCGGAACCCGTGCGTACCCGCCTAAACCGCGCGCACCGCGCCTGCGCGGGCTCTCTCCACGGTCCGCCAGTGGGGAATAAAAGACCGCGCTCAGCTAAGAGCGAGTCACTTCTTTCAGCCCAGCGCTCCGAGCAAGACCTCCAGCCAACAGCTAATAAAGCAGCAGATACTCAACAGCCATTGTGATCTATTAAACCCCTACAGCATCCCAAATTGATCGAGGCCTTCAATAAAGTCTCTAAGAATCACAATGACCAAGCCTTGGATTTCGATTGGCAGTATGTCTCTGACCAGGATGAGAGCCTGAATGAAGCAATATCCACAGCGGAAGTACAGAACGCAATTCGAAATTCAAAGAAAAAATCGGCCCCAGGTCTTGATGGCATCACGTATGAAATTATTGCTAATATGCCTATAATTGCGATTCTCAGATTAGTAACGATTTTCAACCTAATCTTGACAGAGGGTAGAATTCCTTCTCAATGGAGTCGTTACAAAATCTGCTTCATACCTAAACCACAGGGGAATGGATACCGCCCCATTGCTATGTCAAGTTGTTTACTTAAAATTTTGGAAAGGGTTATCAACGACCGGTTGATGTGGTGGGTGGAGTCGAGAAATATTATTCCTAAAAATTTTTGCGGTTTTCGTAGGGGGCGTTCTTGCTATGATAATTTAGCAAATTTGAGATTGGACCTGGATCTGGCAAGATTACAAGGGATGAAGACGGGGGTAATGTTTCTAGACATAGAGGGCGCGTATGATAACGTGAATATACAAACTTTAATATTGAACTTGATTGACTTGATGATTCCCCCGAATATCGTTAGATTTATAATGAACTCTTTCTCTATTAGAAAGTTGTCGGGTTATTCGGGCGCTGCGGACTTGGGGGAAAAGACGACAAATAAAGGCTTACCTCAGGGCTCGATCCTTAGTCCTTTGTTGTTTAATATTTATCTCCGAGATCTGGAGAAGAACTTGAATCCTTCAGTTATCCTATCCTCTTTTGCTGATGATATAAGGATTAGTTTTTCAAGCTCTAACACTGAGAGTATTTTGTCTACCCTGAAAAGTTATTTGCTCGATCTGGAGGTAAAGCTCAATGAGATTTCTCTTTATATCTCTTTCCCCAAGACTAAGTTCTTGTTGTTTAACAACCGCAATACCCTTATTGATCCTCACTCCAAATCTATTACTATCAGAGGCCATGTCATATGGAACGAAATGCAGGCCAGGTACCTAGGGGTGGTGTGGGATATAGGTTTAAATTGGAAAGAACACCTGAAACAGGCAAGAATAAAAGCAGGTAAGCTGTTAAATATATTAGCTGCCATAGCCAACTTTAAGTGGGGAGCCCACCCAACTACGGTTTTGGGAATATATAAGTCATTAATTAGGCCGGGTTTAGAGTGGGCGGGTTTTCTTTTCGCTTCGGAAAACAGAGACCATTTACAAATCTTAAATGTGATACAGAACGGAGCTTTGAGAAAGGGGTTGGGGTGTCTCAAAACAACCCCGATTAATATTTTACATTATATGAGTGGATGCATTACTCTACAGGATAGAGTCGGGGAGTTATCCAGACGATTCCTAATGAGACAGGCCAGTATAAAAGACAATCCTATTATTTGCAAGTTGCGAAGAATCACAGCATTGAGAAATGCTCCACATGTCCGCGATGCAGGGAGTCGAGATTCAAATTTGGTTTGTTTATGGCAGTCTATGGATCAAGGGGCTAAAGAGTTGGTAATTTCTCCAAAATTACCCACCTTTCTCACTGAATATAAATCTTTGTTTGTGGATGCAAATTATGATATTAAAATGGGATTGAAACTCAAGCCTCCTGAAGGAAATCCACAGGACTTTAGAGCCCTAATCAGTGAAAAGTTCCCGGGTACCAGTTTAATTTATACTGATGGGTCGCTAGACAAAGAGAAGAATCAGTGCGGGGTTGGGGTCATAGTGGAAGATTTTCCAAACCTGTCCAGACAAATTTCTTTAAATCCAAAGAATTCTATCTTCAGCGCAGAAATGTACGCTATTTTTCAGGCAATTAAAATTATAATTGTTAATGATCTTCAAGGGAATTTTGTTATATGTTCAGATTCAAAAAGTGCAATCCAAAGCCTCAGTCGAATTGGACTAGACTCTAATATGAGTTTGGCGGCTGCAGCTATCAAGAAGGAAATTTTTGGAGAATTAAATAAAGGTAGGTCAATTTCGATCGTGTGGATCCCAGCACACGTGGGTATAATGGGAAATGAGAGAGCGGACAGGGCTGCTAAATTGGCGAGTCGAAGCCCGGTTGTCCAGGTTAAGAAAGTATCGGCAAGTGATATGAACTCGGAGTTTAAAAAATTGGCGATCCTGGGAACCAGATTGTTTATCGAGAATTATGCGGGTCCTCCAAACCCCAAAGGGGCAAGATTTGTTGAGTTTTCCGAGGAATTTAAGATCAAACCCTGGTTTCTTGAGAGTAATTTGAGTAGAAGAAGAATTGGCCTTGTCAATAGATTAAGATCGGGACATAATAAATCCAAGGCTCACCTGATGAGAATGAATATTATAACAGAGAGCAGATGTGAATGTGGCTTGGAGGAGGAAACCCTAGAGCATATATTTTGGCGTTGTCCTCGATTTGTGCAGGCAAGAATTGGCTTGTCCAGCTTTTTGTTAGGCAAGGGGGTCGCGATAAATGCTCAAATTGATGAGGTTGCAATCAGGGGGGACGGGGATACTCTGACCAGATTGGTGGCATTTGTAATAGATAATAAGATTAAAATTTAGAATGTTTGTAGAATTAAGTAATAAGCGGATAGCCCCAATAAGAAATGTTAGAATTAGAGGTTGTTTAAAATTAAATAAGTTTTTGTGTGGGTTAAATAAACTATATTGGTTTATGGTATGTGTTTGTTGTTGTAGTTACCTTTCCCTTGTGTCGTCTGAAGTAGGCTACGTTACCAACGGCGGCGAGAAGAACTTTCAATTATCACCGGGACGTCGCTCGAGCAGTGGATGAAGTAACACCGTACAGGAGTTCGATAGGTCGGAATTTGGACAGAAAACAAAAATCGGTGTATTTGCAGTGAGCTCAGAAAAGAGCAAATTTAAAGTGTTAAATACCCGAAAAGTTGAAGAGTAATTGGGAGAATTTATTTGGTACATCGGCAGTGCCGAATAACTGTGGGGAGAAAAAAAAAAAACCCCTACAGCCGCAACTCCTTTCCCTTCTCTCCTCCCCGGAGGAGCCGCTGATCACTAGAGGGGCCACTCATTAGGAAGCCCCAAACCCTAGTGTATCAACTTGACGCCCAACGTACGGGCCTAGATGGAGCTAGAGAGCCCCACGGACTACACGGACCCGAATGCCTACTGAGCGATCGCCGATACGAAGGTCCCCGAGACTAGCAGCAGCCGACAACGCACTTCTGGGAGTGCACGAAAACCCAGTGGCGCCCAATATACCCCACAGCCGACAACTTCGAGCGGAAGTCAATTCCCCGACACAGAGGAAAGGTCATTCAGACGACCAGGCCGACCGGCCAAGAGAAAGATGGTTGACCCCCAACAACAAGATCCACAGCAGGGACAGCAGCAGGGACAGGAGCCACAACCACAGGCTCAGGTCCCGGCTCAAAATATCCCACCCCAGGGATGGGAAGCCTTAATCCAAGCCCTAACGATTTCACGCCCGGCAGTACCAGAGTACCACGGGCTGGGCCACGAAGACCCGGAGGAATACCTACGCAGATGCGAGGCTTATTTCACAGCAATTTCAGCCAGAGGAGAAGCCCTGAAGGCAAGCACGATCGAGCAAGGCCTGAAGGGCGAAGCAGAGAAATGGTGGAGCTGCTACCGTGACCTCGTACCGGACTGGCCTACATTCGGGACTCTCTTGAGGAACAGATTCAACAATCCGGCGGTACTAACACGCCTGCATACACAGCTCTACTCGCAACGTCAAGGCGAGAAAGAGGCTGTTGGGCCATTCCTGCAGCTAAAGTACAGGCTGTACCAGAGGGTTCGCAAAGACGACACCAAGGCACAGAAGGTAGCCACCCTGATCGAGCTACTACGGCCATCCCTGAGGGTAGCAGTACGCCCGCACAAACCGACCAACCTCGCTTCATTACTCGAGAGGGCGATAGAAGCAGAAGCCGACGAAATGCCTGCGGAACCACATTCCAGGCCGAAGAAAGAAGAGGCTGGACCCAAGAAACCGACCCCACCCCCGAAACAGCCAACGAAGCCAGACGCCCAGCTACCAAAATGCTGGCACTGCCCGGAGAGGCACTGGAACCGGGACTGTCCAGTCTTCCAGTCCGGCCAGGCAAAAACACAGGGAAACTGGAGAGTGGCGACGGATACGGCAAATCACGCCGCCAGCCCCAACCCAAGCCAACACTAAATATAGCGACAACGAGACACACCCGTCTACCCCGTATCAGGGTATGCATCGAGGGGAAGGAGACCGAGGCTGTCATAGACACGGCGGCCACGGACAACTTCCTACAGCCTCGGTACATCCCGACCAATCGCCTCCTACGACCTGGACCACGAGAGGCGAACCTAGCAACCAACCAAGCCGTCAGCGAGATACTAGGGGAGACCAGTATTACACTCGAGGTGGACGGACGTCTCACAACCCTCTCTGCCTTAGTCACACCCGGACTAAGAGAGCCGCTGATTTTAGGGCTACCTTGGCTTAAATTACAGAAAGCCATCATCGACCTGAACAGATGCTGCCTACACCTCGGACAGGAAGAGAGGCACACTGTACGACTGTTGGACGGAATGACGCAACACCAGCCCACTGAACTACCACCGATGGACCATGAGTTTCCGGCCCCCTATGCCGGGAAATTCCAAGAACTCGTGGCACAGTTCACCCACGTCTTCCAGCCGAACGGAAGGCTTCCGCAGACCCGGACGATCAAACACGACATCCGGCTGAGTACCGACCGACCCGTACGGACGAACCTGTACCGGTACTCGCAGGAGAAGAAGAAAATCATTTATGAGCAGGGGCAAGAGATGCTGGCAAACCGAATAATCGAGCCATGCACTTCACCTTACAGCTCACCCGTAGTCCTAGTAGAGAAGAAGCGCAACGCCCCACTGCGGTTCTGCGTTGACTACCGAGGGCTCAACGACATAACGGAGGACACAGCCCAGCCGATGCCAGTAATTAACGACGCACTCAAAGACTTGGGGGATGCGACAATCTTCACAACCCTGGACCTTAAGAGTGGCTACTGGCAGGTGCCTATGGAAGAACAAGCAAAAAAATACACGGCTTTCTCCACACCCGATGGAGGGACCTACCAGTTTCGGGTAATGCCATTTGGGCTCAAGAACGCACCCAACACGTTCCAGCGCCTAATGAGCCAAGAAGTCCTGACCGGCTACCTGAACGAGTTCTGCCTGGTGTACCTGGACGACATAATTATCTACTCGAAGACCTGGGAAGAGCACCTGAAACACGTCGCAGCGGTGCTCGAGCGGCTGAGCATCCACGGACTCACCTGTTCAGGCAGCAAATGCCGTTTTGGAGCCAAGAGGCTCGATTACCTGGGGCACGTCGTCACCGATGAAGGTAACGAACCACAACCGGAACACGTCCGGGCGATCATCGAGGCCATACCCCCGGCAACCCGGAAGGAACTGAGGAAGTTCATAGGGACGTGCAACTGGCTACGCGAATACATACCGCACTTCGCAATAGTCAGCGCGCCCCTCACCGATCTCCTGAGCGAGAAGACCAGATACAGATGGACCCCACGCACCCAGGAGGCGTTCGAGGGAGTGAAAGACTGCTTCCGGAAGCCCCTGCGACTGAGTCGCCCACACCCGGACTGGCCGTTTACCTTACAGACAGACGCCAGTAGTCTAGGGGTAGGAGCAGTACTCTTCCAGACCAGGCCGGACCAAGGGAGGAATATAATTAGCTTTGCCAGCGCCAAACTCAGCCCTACCGAGGCTCGTTACCACAGTAATGAGCAGGAGTGTCTCGCAGTGATGTGGGCCATTCAGCGCTACCGGCACTACCTAGACCGCCATTTTACCCTACGCACGGACAACGAGGCCCTGAAGTGGCTTCATAAAGAGAAGGGCACCCGGAAGAAGCTACACCGATGGTCCATGACCCTACAGGAGCTATCAATGACGATCGAGCATTGCCCCGGAAAGGAGAACGAGCTAGCAGACGCTCTCTCTAGACAGCCAGAGCCTGAGGGAATCGAGGCAGGGTTCGACGACCCAGAGAGGCTGGTACCGCCGACGACGCTACCACCCCCACCGCCAACCGCTGCCGAGACACCAGCCCTGATGGAGATGGCCACAGGCGGCATGTTGATGGACCAGATCCTAGACGCCCAGCAGACCGACACCGCCATTTGTTCTCAGATCGAGCGCTGGAAACGGCTATCCACGAAGGAAGACCGCAGCATCCCCGAGGAGAGATTCTTTCAGCAGCACCGCATGACCAACGGGCGATGGGAATATCGAGCCAAAAATGGCCAATGGAAGATCGTAGTACCCACAGCCTGTACCACGAGGACGATCTACGCATACCACGACGACGAGCTCGCAGGCCACCCCGGTAGCGAGGAGACGTTACGCACCATCCAGCGTTACTACACCTGGAAGGACATGCGTAACGACGTGCGCGAGTACGTGCAGCTGTGCCACCCGTGCAGCTGTACGAAAACTCCGGGCACCAACCCAGAGAAGCAGACAAGGGCGAGACGACCGGACGAACCCTGGGACACCATCGCGGTCGACCTTATGGGGCCCTACCCCCGTACACGAAGAGGCCGACGGTTCCTGCTGGTCGTAACGGACCTATTCTCCCGATGGGTGGAAGCCTTCACCCTAGGGTCATCAGACACCGAGCACGTGATCAAGTGCATGCGAGACGAGGTGTTTCCACGATGGGGATATCCGCGGGCCATCCTGAGCGACAACGGGCCCCAGTTCACCAGCCAGAAGTGGATCGACGCCTGCGAGGAGTGGCAAGCACAGCTCTGGACCACTCCTATCTACCACCCCAGGGCCAACCCAACAGAGAGACGTAACCGGGAGCTGAAGAAAGGGTTACGCCTCCATCTCTACAACAAAAAACACACGGGCTGGGACCTCCACGTGCCGCAGATCCTGTTCAACCTCCGGTCGCGAACCAACGCCGCGACAGGTCGAACCCCCAGCGAGCTGCTCACGGGTCACACGCTCCGCCAGCCTGGCGAATGGCGACTGCGCAAACCAGAACCCCCTCCCCTGGACAGGGACCAGAGGATACGAGAAGCTAGGGAACACCAGACCAGATACCAGGAGAGGTACAACACAGCGACCGATCCTGGGCCCCGATACCAGCCGGACGAGCTAGTGTACACGAGGGGGCACCACCTCTCCAAGGCTACGGACAAATTCCACGCCGGGTTTGCCGCACCTTGGGAAGGACCCTATCCTATCCACCAGCGGATAGGAGGTGACGTCTATGTCGTCAACAAAGACGGACGACTCACAAAAACGCACGGAAGCCAGCTGAAACCGGCCCATGGCAACCTGCAACCCGCCGACGCAGACCGGCAACCACCGCTCGAGACAGTCCAGTCTCAGCACCAGGCACCCACGCCTACCACCCCAGTCCGACCGGACAACCCGAAGGAAGCAGAACCTTCACCGCTCGAGACAGTCCAGTCTCAGCACCAGGCACCCACGCCTACCACCCCAGTCCGACCGGACAACCCAGAGGCAGCAGCACCTCCCCCACAGGCTGGACAGCCTGCCCCAGACCCTGGCGAACTCAGCCCGAGCAGCCAGGACCAGTATGAGCCGGAGGCCATACCCTCGGCTGGACAGCCGAGACCCCAGTGTCAATCGTCGCCCACCAAGACACTGGGGAGAAAAGGACGACATCACTACAACCTTCGACCCCGAAGAACAGTGAACCCCTAGTACAAAGTGCTAGAATAAGAGACGAGACTCTTGATAGGTTAATTAGTAATAAGAATAGGTTAAGAAAGACTAGATTAGAGTAAGTTAGATATAAGACCTTTATACACACGTAGTTCATAAGCAATAGATAGATAGGTGCACCTAGATTAAGCATAGTAATTAAGGAATTCGTATTAGGACCCTGTACATAATCTAGATATAATTTGATGTAAACAGGTTGAACGACGTGACTACACTCTGGGCAGACGCAAATTCATCACCAGGCACCTGCATGTAGACGCTTCAACAGGGGGGCGATTGATACACGCCTAGATCCACACCACCCTCCTTACACCTATAAGCGCCTACATGCAGGCAGCCAACCACACGCCGAGCTTCGACCCGCCCTCGGAAGCCGACGGCGGCTTACCGAACGACACCGCAAACGCGCAGCCAATACAAGGCACTCCCGCCCGGAACCCGTGCGTACCCGCCTAAACCGCGCGCACCGGGCCTGCGCGGGCTCTCTCCACGGTCCGCCAGTGGGGAATAAAAGACCGCGCTCAGCCCAGAGCGAGTCACTTCTTTCAGCCCAGCGCTCCGAGCAAGACCTCCAGCCAACAGCTAATAAAGCAGCAGATACTCAACAGCCATTGTGATCTATTAAACCCCTACAGCCGCAACTCCTTTCCCTTCTCTCCTCCCCGGAGGAGCCGCTGATCACTAGAGGGGCCACTCATTAGGAAGCCCCAAACCCTAGTGTATCAGTCTTATGCACTTCCCCTCACCCTTCCCCCAGCTTCTTGACTGGATTAGCTGGACTCACTTCTGTAATAACTCTCTAGAGAATAACACCTACTCTGGGAGTAATATACTGTAATACTGATTGACTTAGAACTGCTTACTTGAATAAAGACTGATATAATCACTCTGTTTCTACGCAAGATACTCTGTTATTACTTATCACTATATAAACCTTCGGTATACTTCTGTATCTTTATACGGGATGAACCCATATAAATATGCTGTGACTTGCTCTGCTTGTTACACTGGTGGCAGCGGTGTTCCCCGTGACGAAGAATAAAAGTGATTAAGTGAAAAGTTTATTTGAGTGAGCCCGAGTTATTTGCCGATCTGGACCCGTACAACCCAGAAACGTTACAACTCGCGCGAAGCGTATTTGAAAGGCTCCAAGCCAAGGAGTGATTCAGTCAGATAAATTCATCAAAAATAAGTGTTTTAATTAAAGTGTTACAAGTATACATCGACGAGTAACCAAAGTGCACCAAGAAGTCAAACAACATCGCACACCGTCGTTAAAAATTAGTTTTAATAATAATTTACCATTATATAATAAAGGCTTACCTCGCAACCATAAGACGACGGAAGATATAATAATAAGAATACCTCGCAACCATAAGACGACGGAAGAACTAATAATAATAAATACCTCGCAACCATAAGACGACGGAAGAAATAATAATAATAAATACCTCGCAACCATAAGACGACGGAAGAAATAATAATAATAAATACCTCGCAACCATAAGACGACGGAAGATAAAATAATAATAAATACCTCGCAACCATAAGACGACGGAAGATAAAATAATAATAAATACCTCGCAACCATAAGACGACGGAAGAAATAATAATAATAAATACCTCGCAACCATAAGACGACGGAAGATAAAATTATAATAAATACCTCGCATTCTTAATAAGACGACGGAAAATAAAATAATAAATACCTCGCAACCATAAGACGACGGAAGATAATAATAAATACCTCGCATTCTCAATAAGACGACGGAATATTAATCATTAAGAAATTTAAGTGAACAGTGATTCATAAAAATTTGTGCTCTCGCAACACACGTAAGACGACGAGACTAACCTGCCAATCAGACGCAGCGATAACCATTGAAAATTAAATCTCTCGCAAACATAAGACGACGAGAATTTAATAACTAATCGAAGACTGAAAATCAATCGAGTCATTCGAAACCAAAAATCTCCACACCGAACGAGCCCCGGTATCCTGAGCGAACCAGAGAAGCAGACAAGGAGGACACCAATTCGACGCAGAGCCCACGTGCAGTACCCGTCGCTAGCCGTCGCTAGGCGTTACAGCCGCCAGCCGTCATCGACGATCGCAGATCATCGCCCCACCACCCAGACCCCTGTCTCGAAGAAGCTCACATCAATCGCAACCATGCGATACTTCTTCGCCACTCTCATCATAATCAGCTCATTGTAAGTCTCTCGAAAATATAGAATTTAATATAGAATTAATATTAGTT
Organism: Euura lappo; assembly: GCA_018257835.1. Taxonomy (NCBI): domain Eukaryota; kingdom Metazoa; phylum Arthropoda; class Insecta; order Hymenoptera; family Tenthredinidae; genus Euura; species Euura lappo. The sequence goes on from JAEUYN010002265.1 coordinate 12,517, forward strand.
TGTAATTAATTATCATCAAAATGACTCCTCCAGTCGAAGCCGTACCGACGATTCCGTCTTTGAACGCTCAAAGTGCTGCAAGCATGGTACCCACATTTAACGGGCAGAACATTCCAGTAGAATCATTTATCCGCAAAGCTCAATATGCTATTCGCTCAGTAACTCAAGGAGAATTACCTCTCCTGACGATGCTAGTTTGTGCCAAAATTGAAGGCCCCGCGGAAGAGTACGTCCAATCTGGGACCCCAGAAACTCTTACTAAAGTTTTGGAAAATTTGAAACGTGCTTATTCTTCAAAACTAAGCTTGCAGGACATTCAGACACAGATCGGAACCGCAGCGCAAAGAAACAACGAAAGTGTTGTAGAATATGGCAATAGAATACAAAAATTAGTACAATCTGCAACAGAATTAATAAAATCACAGGCAGCTTCAGAAGACTCAGCATCAGTAATTAAGTTTGTAACAAATTCTGCCGGATCTGCGTTCATGAGAGGTTTGAAGAATGACTTGGAAATTAGAGTTGTTAACGAAAAACCAACTTCGCTACGCGACGCTATTGAAAAAGCGATCAAAGTCGAAGCTTTAGTTCAAGAAAGGCGCACTTTGGAAGCCTACCGTAACATACCATCACCCACAAACAGCTCGCGAATTGAGTGCACAATTTGTAAACTGACAGATCACGTAGATAAATATTGCCCACTCAGAGAAAGACTTTCAAAAACAAGTCATCAATCAAAGCTCTTCTGCACATTTTGTAATAAACAGGGACATTCGATCGAAGAATGCAGATCAAGACAGCGCAGCTCAGAAATTTTTTGTACATTTTGTAACAGAAACAGCCATTCGATCGAAGAATGCAGATCAAGAACGCGCGCCAATCAATACTGTACATTTTGCAACAGAAACGGTCACTCATACGAATTTTGTAATCGAAGAAACCTCCAGGATCAATACAATTCCCAAAATCCAGGATCCTACCAATCCAACAACAATAACCAAGGTTTTTACAACCACCAGCAAAAGCATAATTCCTCCGACAATGGTTACAAACAAAATCAGCGTTCTAACAATTCGCCAAATTACCAAAAGTTCCAATCTCACAACCAGCCGCATTACAATAATTACGGGCAACAATCACAGTTCGATAATCAGGGACAGTACAATAATTATCAACATCAATCAGATCAATACGACGATAGAAACGATCCTCAAAATTGTAATAATCCGTATCGACAGCAACAAAATAACACGCAGGTCAATTACACGCGTTTTCCTCAGCCGGATCGGCATCAGCAGCAACAACAACAGCAACAATTCTCAAACAACGCGCTAAATTTAAACGAGTATCGGGACCGCCGCGTGGACGCGCCGACAGTCCGTACTTAAGTAGAGCGTCCAACCATGTCAAGAAACCATTAAATGACCCGATAATAATCGACGACGACGACGACGATTTACCGAATGTTTTTCCAGATGCGACTAGTCTAATAGTCGGATTAATCAATAACACTATAGCAGAAAGTTTGAAAGCAAAAACCTCGGTGACATCTCAAATACCACTGACCGATTCAAAACGTCACCTGAACACCCGCGACTTGTATGAAAACCGTGCTCTAGTGACGCAATCTCGAGATCAAGAAGAATCTGTTCAAACGTTCAGAACTGGAATTTTAACAGTTTCGCGAAAAATTACGGAAAATCCTGATGAGAGAATGATATTGCCAAACCCAAAATCAGTTAAACGCAAAGTAAATACCGAATCTTATAACAGCGCGGAACCGCAAAAGAAAACAATAGCACGCAAGGTCGACTACTCAGATTACACGTATGACGCTGATAACGAAGACGCTTCAAGTCCAACCGTAGCCAACATACGCGACCAACACACCAACTCTCCTGTCACGAATACACCAGAGTACGCTCAGGTGAATGATCCTGTAGACGCAAATACTACCAAAGTCACATACATTAGAGATTTAACAGCTGAACTCGCGGAAAAGCAACAGAGACAGAAAAATAGCGAAAATCAAATCTCCACAGTCAATAAACATTTCCAAGAGAAATCCGCAAGTAATATAGTACCGCTACACAGGCGAGACGAAAACAGGTGTCCAAAATCTCCCTCTGTCTCGCACTATCAATCAGAGACACCTAAAAGTCCTCCAGACTCACGATCAGATAACAGAAAAATTGTTAAGAAAAATCCTGAGCGAATTTCAAAACCTGTTTATTCGAAGTTCTCATCCGTCAAACGCGAATATTTACCGCAGAATAGCCAATCCGAACCCATGGCCGGTACCTCTCGAGATCTTGATCCAAAAATTATACTACCGTTGAGCTATTTCTTCACACATTCAGACGACCTGCCTCCAACAACTGATTCGATTGCCAAAGAATCAAACGCGGATTTGATCAAACAAATAGATAACTCAGCTCACTACATCTCAGCTGACTGCACAGCCTCGCTTGGCGTAGCAGAGCGCAAGGTAACACGAGAACAGATACGCGATAAGAGATTCAGAGCAATCAACCCCAAGCTTACAGATGATTCTGACCGTTCAGCACCAAAAAAAGTTGACATACCGAAGAGTCATACTAGACCTCCTCCTCGACCTCCAGAGTCAAATAGAAAAAGACCGTCATCCGAAATTCTACCTCCTCCTCGACCGCCAGATTCAAATACAAAAAGGCCGTCATCAGAAATTCTACCTCCTCCTCGACCTCCAGAGTCAAATAGAAAAAGACCGTCATCCGAAATTCTACCTCCTCCTCGACCGCCAGATTCAAATACAAAAAGACCGTCTTCCGAAATTCTACCTCCTCCTCGACCGCCAGAGTCGAAAACAAAAAGACCGTCACTTCAAATTTTACCTCTTCCTCGACCCCCTGACCCTAGTGCAGACTCTCCGCCGTCCAACGCTTTATCTCCTCTTCATACGACCAAACGCAGATCTCCTCCACATCGTTCTTCTCCTCCATCAGCTGTAGACTCAGACCAAACACCTGACACTCATGTTCGCTTATCAACGACTGACACACATTCAAACCAACACAACAAACATCCGATTGACGAACGCAACCTTAACAGCGATACTTTTGATTAACCGATGGCAATATCCGTACTTCCTCCCGCATAAATCTCTGACCCCTCAATGATAGTTTCAACCTACAAGTACACTCTTGACAACAATAAAAAAAAAAAAAACCTAAATCAACAGACAGACTCACTTTCGACTTTTCAAACCAGACAAATTAATTTTCAAACAATTGCCAGAATCCAAAACTATTTTCTTTCCCATATTCACAAAAATCGTTCGCATAAAATAAATAAATAAATAATTGAAAAAAAAATATATTTGCAGTATAAATTGAATTTCAATATTCACTACTTTTGAACAAATTAACCGATTGCAATATAAAACAGATTCTTGCGACGCATTCTTGATCATCTTTCGAAATTTAGTCTAACAACACATTTTTTTTATATAAGCTTAGTATTACAATACCTATAATCGATAATCATTATACAACGTCCATGCATCAGAACAACCCCATAAAGAAATTTATGTTGTTACCGTTCAGTATACCCACAAAAAGCTAGAACATTTATATAAAGACCATTTATATCTAAATAGTTCATGACTTCAAAAATATTTCCCTCGCTTGAATATATTATTTACCCACTATCCCATTTCAATTAAAACAAAGTATTATAACAAGACAATAATTGTATGCACCAACATTAATAAACGATTTCATTTTTTTCCCTTCAACCTTTACCACATTAGATTACTAAGAAAAATTGTATTAGATTAATATCCATATTCAATCAATAGTTAACTTCATATGTCACACAAAAATTAAACACTGCATTCATATTGTAAACCAAATTCACAACAACACAAACACCAACTGAATTACCATTCTAGAATAATTTTCAAAATTTGAGTAATCATAAGAAAAACATTGTAAATCAAACTTAAGCGCATTTACTCTTAAGATCATTGCACCAAATTGTATCAATTCATATCCATAAGCAACTTTCGATCAATAGCTATAATTTGTAACAGACGATATTGAACACTTTTATCATTGTTAATCCACAACAACATAAACACCATTGATCATCAAATGAAATAATCTTCAAAATTTAAATAATTATAAGACAACCATTATAAACTACCCTTAAGGGCATGCTGGACTCAGTATTTCCGTATTTAAAAAATGATGAAGCCCGATATGAACGGGGGGGTGTTTAATGGGTTCCTTAGACGATTTGTAATCAAATTGGTAGCTGCATGAACGTGTATCTCACCAAAATCGAGTAAAATAAGCCTTTTTTGTGTTGCGAAGCGTGAGACCGTCACTTGTTTTCACTCATATCACCGACTACGTATCTCAAAGGTGGAAACGGGCTATGTAGCGAACTCATAAATATAATTCCACTCACATATATCGCAAAACTTGTTCATTTCACTCAACGATGAAGCCTGAGAATTGTTTCCAGAAAAAGACTGAAATTCTCGGTATAAAGCATCCATGTTGGATCGTTTCGCGTTGCCCGTCGGGCCGGTCAGCGCTCCTTTTTCGACGGCGGGCGCAACGGGAACCAAGCTCACAGTTGTTGTCAACCTTCGTCTCGCGGTCCTGCGTTTCACGAACCGCCGTTCCTTGTTCAGCGCTATGACAGCTGAGCGGGAATTCAAACGGAAATAATTCGGAATAACGATAGTCATAACAATGCATTATTATCATTATTACTTTTATTATTATTATCATTATTACTATCATAATTATAATTTCCGAAATAATCATAATAACAATTACTATTATGATAATAATTATTGTTATCATTGAAAAAAATTTACTCGCAAGTGGTGAAATTTGTAAATGAAAATGAAAAAAATTTTTTCTTTTTCTACAAAAACTCTAAAAATCTTGTGAAACGCACAGAATAATAAAAATTCCGCATCTTTTGAGAAAATTTTCAAGTGTCATCATAAAAAAATTAGACAAAGCAAAGGTGTAAAGTCGTATATACGCCATTTATTATTATTATTATTATTATTATTATTTCAGAAACTAATAAAATTCCGATTTTCACAACATGTTCAAGATAAAAAAAAAAAATAATAACAATAATAATAAATGGCGTATATACGACTTTACACCTCTGCTTTGTCTAATTTTTTTTACGATGAAACTTGAAAATTTCTAAAAAGATCCGGAATTTTGATTGTGCTGTGCGTTTTGCAGGATGTTAGAGTGTTTGTAGAGAAAGAAAAAAAGATCATTATTATTATCATGATAATAATTGTTTATTATTATTATTATTATCATTTCGGAAATTATCATCATAATTATAATGATAATAATAATAACATTTCATTGTTACAACTATTATTATTTCGAATTGTGCTAGGCTAGGTATACGGCTGGCGTTCCGGAGAGAGAGAGAGAGAGAGCCATACAGTGTTTATAATAAATAATGCAACTATTGTTTCGATAACGCGGTAAGTACTCAAAGTGATAAAAAATAATCGAACAAATGACAATTGATTATCCGGATCGATCCCTGTTCTATTTTTGCCCTCCTTCGTGCACCAAAGATTATTCTCGCGAATTGTTTGGACTCCGAAATTCAATTGCATTTACAATTGATTCATAGCTGGAAAAATAAAAACAAATTCACCACGAGCAGGGTAAGAAAAATTGCATTGGGTAGCCAGCATTTTGTTCTGGGGGGGGGGGGGCACCAGATTTTCTGGGGGGCCGTACCCACCCCTGCCCCCTCCTGGCTACGCCAATGAAATATTGTAACGTATACATCGAATGAAAGGTGAATGAATATCACTCGAGTTGTCTTTATTACATCATTTGTTTATTTTGAACTGCAGGATGTAAAAAAAAATTAAATTACATAAATTCACTTACGATTACTCACACTAGACAAATAATTTGATTTTATAAACCATGGAAAACACATGAGACGTGGTTTGAACATACTTCATGATCATGAGTCACAGGATATTCAAAGATGTTATAATTTATCGTGGTCAGATCGATATGGGAAAGAAAAATAAACCTGAACTAAGTATTGCACCTCTCCTCGTCAACTGTATACCCTACTGGAATGTATGGTGAAAATGACCAGCAGGCTTCACCATTTATTTCCCTCTCCCTAGTCTCTTCGCAGGTACACGGACCCCTCTCTGCCTTTGTTGGTGAAGGTAGCTGGACACTTTGCAGAAACCTGCCCGTGGGCACGGTTTTTCGATAAAAAATTAACATTCCAGCAGCAAACTTGCGGCATGATCAACAATATTTACGTAATACAATAACATTTCTCGAATTGCAAGTTTCTACGTAATTTCCAGAGCAGTTTCTATTAAAATTTCAAGTAGCTAAAGTAATTGATAATTGAATTTTTTTCAATTACAAATTACAATTGTAATTGGTAATTGAATTTCTTCCAATTACAAATTACAAAAGTAATTGATAATTGAATATTTTTCAATTACAAATTACAATTGTAATTGGTAATTGAATTTCTTCCAATTACAAATTACAAAAGTAATTGATAATTGAATTTTTTCCAATTACAAATGAAAAGTGTAATTGGCAATTGAATTTCTACCAATTACGAATTACAATTGTAATTGATTATTGAATTTCTTTCAATTACAAATTCCAAAAGTAATTGATAATTGAATTTTTTTCAATTACTAGCCGATACGAAGCCCGCGCTTCGCGCGGGCCCATGATTTCTCGAATTCTCGAATTCTTGAAATGATGGAAATTATACGACTCCTCAAAAGATGTATCTATCATATTTTTCGAAAATTCATGTTTCTCAGCAAAGATTTTCGAGGAAAAAAAATTTATTATCGGCAGAAATTCTGCAACGAAGGTCAATTTCTCGAATAAATGATCGGACTTTCTACGCAGCTTGTCGTCCTCGTCCTTTTTGAAAATGGACTGGCTCCCACATCAATGAACATGACACCTAACCGTATGTGCACGTTCAGAAACAGTTGAGAAAGAGCAAGCGTTAGATTTTTGCGAAATCCGAATTTAGACCAAAGATGATTTATCTCTTGACTGGTTTCTAGTAGATCGTTGATTAGGTGCGGGATACGTTTCCTGGTTGTATCGTCTTTCAGGTAAATATACCTCACTGTTGCCCCGAAAATAGAAGAATTTTCAGTGCTAATAGAGAGAAAAGAATCGTAACATATTGTTTGGCTCGGCGATGTCAGAAATCTCCAGTGAACAATAAAGAATTGAAAATATTACGTTTCGATGAATTTCGTTACTCTCTTCGTGAGTTTCAGATTTATGAGATGAATCCGTCATCATAATCGTTATCACCAATGTTTATAAATTATGATTATGAAGAATTCCTCTTGTATCCATTATAAAAATGAAATACGAAGAGCCCGGAAACTCCAAATCATTCGAAAAAAATTTATACCATTGTCTCTAAGGAGTCGCACGTAATCCGGAACATCCTCATTCTCCGGAAGCTTCGAATTAGTCGTCAATAAAATCAAATAATTCGCATATTCGAACTATTCGAATCATTCAAAGTTTCCAATAATTCAATTTGATCTTCAACATGAATTTTACTATTCGATCTGCAACGAATAATTCGAAAAATCGAACATTCGCACAGCTCTACTATTTTTCTTTTACGACTTATTCGTTGGCTTCCTCTGTCCATTTCTGTAGGTCATTTGCACGAACCACAAACGACGATCCAGAAATAATTTTCAATTTAACCCTGGAAATCGAAATTACGTATTTCACAATATCGTTTATACCGTGCTTAAGGATGTATAGGCTATACAATCTCAACCAAAAGTGAGTCGCGTCGTCAATATTGAGTACTTCGAGATGAGATAAAAATCGAAAAAAAATCAACCACAATCAAGATGATAAGAGCGTTCATTTTCAATAATAATAATGCCCAAAAGTTATCAACAAATTGTTTAAACAAATCATTGTTTAACAAATTTCCTGGTGACGTTATTTTTTTTTCATGTCAATTGAATTCGTTAATCTTTCTGAATGCACATGAATTTTTTCAGAATTTTGTCACTTTTTTGAAATTTCCGTTTTCGGAAATTTCTAAACGCTGTATTTACAAAAATATTAGTTCCACGCTCCGGAAACTTCGGAATTGTAATCTACATCGTTTCCACAATAACATATCCAAAATTCAGATTTTTTTTCTCCATTTTTCAAAATCGAAAACGGAAACTTCAAAAAAGTGACAAAATTCTGAAAAAATTCATGTGCATTCAGAAAGATTACCGAATTCATTTGACATGAAAAAAAAATAACGTCACCAGGAAATTTGTTAAACAATGATTTGTTTAAACAATTTGTTGATAACTTTTGGGCATTATTATTATTGAAAATGAACGCTCTTATCATCTTAATTGTGGTTGATTTTTTTCCGATTTTTATCTCATCTCGAAGTACTCAATATTGACGACGCGACTCACTTTTGGTTGAGATTGTATAGCCTATACATCCTTAAGAATCTGATCACGAATTTACGTCTCAGGCTTTGATAACGATACGAAACCGACCTTTTTCCCCGTGTTCGATGAAGAATCAAACCTAAATCAGGAAAATAATTTAATTCGATAACTCAATTCGATCTTCAACATGTATTTTACTATTCGATTCGTGACGAATAATTC
>JAEUYN010002266.1:0-22013 GCA_018257835.1 Euura lappo
CTAAAAGGACGTAGGCCTATTTGAATCCAGAACCTTGTACGACGCAATCAAATACGACGAACTTTTTCGACGAAAAAGGTGTTATAAATCCCCTTAAAAAGTTTCTCTATAGAAATACTTGTCCCCAAAAATGATTTTGTCTAGAAAAGCTATGAAATCGGACGCTACTGCCAAGTGGATGCCTGTCAAAGAAGATGATAAATATGAACGAATAAATATGAAGATGAAAATTGAATTTGAAAATTTAACTACTTGCAGAAAGCTCATTGACCGCAGGATTCATTGAAATAGAAATTTAAGTAGTGGCTGATCTTTTTGGTGCACCCGGAGTAATCGTTTGCAAAACTTTATTACCACATTAATGTATTTAACGAGAGGTTTTTGCACCAGAGGTATGATATTTTCAATCAGGAATACCCCTAATCTAGACTCTGATGCCTTATACAAATGTTTATAGATTTTCAATTATGATTGTAGGTAGAGTCGTAGAAAGATTGAATCCCCCACAATCGGCTGGGCCTCAAAAATCGAGTTTTTGGACGTACAATACCTGTGTTTTGTTTTGAGAGGATCGAAGGATGCATCCTTCCTGTGATATATATAGACATGATGATATGATGTTCCTGTGATATATATAGACCTACCATCGTATAAAATTATTGAAAAAATTAAAAAAACGACAATTAAAATTTTGGGCGAGAATGGCTGGAATTCCCTGGCACTGGAATCGAAATGAGTTCGTTGTATTTGGTTCTGAAATAATTTCCAAAGGTGCAGGGGTCTACGCAGCCTGTGCACACCCAGACTCAACCATTTGACTGAACCCTTTGCCTCAATTTACAATTAACGCTTGCAGCTAAAAACGGAAGGGAAATTGTAATTAAATTATCGTCTTGTTCAAATATTTCCAAAGCATTTCCAAAGTAAACGTCTCGATGGCTTGAATTGGAGGAAAGTTTAGTAGCGACAGATAATATGACAATAAATTAATAATCAAGATATAAGTTCCAGCGTCTCGTTATACTCTAAATAGAGATCAAGGGGAATGATAACAAGAAGTAAGATATTCAAGGCTTGAGCTTGCTGTTGCTCTCTTTCTAATAATAAATCGTCATTACGTCATGAATAAGATGCCGTAAATTTGAATAAGGTGAAAGCTTGTTGTCGGAGGCTTTGTAAGTGTATTATGAATGTGGACGAGCATCTTTCGAGCAGATGGAGCCGTCGACTTCGAAGTGCGGGAATCATAAGCTTTCGTCCACGACATATCTTACAGGAATTGAACGGGACCTGAATAAGGACAAAAACTGATTGCGGGCTTAGTCTCGAATGACCAAACGTACGTCGATCCGCGGGCGCTCTTTCCTGATAAAACGTTTTACGGCCGATGAGATTTATGGGGAAATGGCTCGGACATTATCTCCGGTATACCTTTATCACCTTCGCTTCGCAATTTCGCCGTCTCGTACAGAAAGATCTAGATATCAGGGTGTGATGTTCAGCTTATTGTTAGATCGAACAACTACGTGCTCGCGGGCCAAAGCCAAAACAGATGTCAAAAAAAGGCTTCACTTGACTGGCTTGAAACATTTTCCAAAAATTCCAGATACCCTCGAAGCTTTGGACAAGCCTTTGATCCGCCTATCTGTTGCCCTGGCAACGTTCTGTCCTCATAAGTTCACCGAAGATAAAAATCGGTTGATAAGGTTGAGAAAATTTTAGCCTTCTTCAGCTTTCGTGAAAAGTTGAAAAAATTTGATGATGAAAGAATGTTTCCACCTCGATTCGGTGGCTCGAGGAGTAGAATATGCTCGTGTTGAATTGAAATTAGGGGGTGAATCAGTTCGGCGACAACGCGCCTCAGAGATCCTCTGTTTTGGTCAGGTTTTCAGGCAACGTTGCGTATCGAACTGTTATGATCCGACGCGGGCGTTCGCTGGAGCAGTGCCAAGCGTAGTAGTAGCGTTCAACCTCCATCTCACGTTCCTGGAGGTTTCAGGGCGTTCCGGGGGTAGAGCCGATAGATAACTTACACAAGCTTACAGCGGGAGCTTCCTCCCGCTTCCCTCTTTTTCCCCATCCGCCATCTACCAAGGCATAGATTTCACGAGAAGCATTGTTCGCGGCGAACGAAACGTTCGAGCTTAATCGTTCGAGCGCTGACCGCTAAAAATATGAGCTAGGACGGGATCGTATCGGAAGCAATAATTCTGTTTTTACCAAGGTGCCGTAGATTCGGCGGTAGGCCGAAGCACGGATCGAGGGGCGAAAAAGCTTTTTCACTTGCTTTATTTGCCCGAAGCGGCAGTTGATCATCAACGAATTGCTATATTCTTCATTATCCAACAATCCATCTCTGTGTCTGCCGCAGAGTTCTCGCAAAAGCTATCGTAATTCTGAAAACGCCTTCGATCTCCAGAGCTTTGTCTATGCCCCGAGATATGTTGGACGAGCTTTGCGTCGTTTGTGGAGAGCTTATATTTGAACTTCGAGAAGTCTGCGAGGGGTTAACCGGAGCTTGATCGGAGCTCGGTTCGAAATTCCGTTGAAATTAGTGAAACTAACTAACCGTCAGTAGCTCCACTCCGACTCTTGGTGGTAACCTTCCACTTCCACATTGGATAAATTCCAAGAGCGTGTCCCCGGGGGTCGATGAGTCGCCGATATCCCGTTGACCAGATTTCAACCTCACCGATTTCTCCACTTCCTATTTGCTTGAACTACTTGCGTACGCGTCTGCACTAGTATGCATTGGTCTGGTTCGCGCCCAGCTTCCGAGAACGCCTTTACTGTAAGTACGGAGTATCTACCCACTGACAGCCAAAAGCTCTTAGCGTCCTGGAGACTCTCCTAAACCCCAACAAATCCCCGATGGTAGGTACTGATCAGACTTGGGCTAAGAGTCGACGTTACAAACTGCAGTTCAACTTGGTTCTGGCTGACCGTGCAAACCGAATTCTCTGCATATACATACGTACCTCGCTTCGAAGGTTCGCCAGGGTTTTGAACTTCCCCTGTCGACAGATAAACGTCGATGATATATTTGATGTGTGTATCGATTGCTTCGCGCATTCGTGGCCAACTGGGTTTGACGTCCATCTGAAATTCAGTTACACTTCAACGATTGATAGATGACACCACGTAATTTGAAACTGACAGAAATCTATTTATCAGCAACAAAATAAGCCGTTTCTCGCAGTTTCCTTCTTGCGGATCGACTTGATAAACTCCGCAGCAATTTGATATGATAGACATGGAATGTGATAATAAATTCACGTGCTTCAAGTACACTGCACTTCGCTACTTACTTTGATTTATTTTCTTATCAATCCCACCTGCCGCACACACGGGTCTATCTTTTCACGCGGATGTTTAATTATGGACGCATATGTATGTACAGCTAAAACCTACACAATTAGAAACTTAAAAAAAATCATTGGTCGTCTCTTTCATTTCCCCATCTTCCAACCTCTATGGGTAGGACATAAGTACTCAGCCGATCCTGGTAGGGTAAGGTTGCTATCGATGGACCCCCTAAGCAAAGTTGGTCATAAAATTTGGATTTTGAGTCGAAAATGCAAAACCACTGGTGGATGTTTTCTTCGAAACCTATTCTACAGAGCAGTCACGAGTGAGCAAGGTTATTGTTAATTTCTGATTATATATCACCGGTTTTCTGTTTTTTGAATTTGGTCCATTCATGGCAACCCTACTCCATGAATGGACCACCCCATCTCCTTCGATGGACCACTAAAAATAATTAACATAAAACCATATTGGTCTAAATGATGAATTTCTGACGTATAAGTAGATTTTTTAAATTTTCATTAGAATAACAGTCTCAAATCTTATAGAATGGATTTTAATTGCTCAGTAATAGAACGTAAGATGGACTTATGATACTTAAAAACTATTACTGACAAAATAGAAGTAATATTTCTTTTGAATTACACACGACTGCGAAAAACCAAACCATTTATCTGACGTAGACTCATAAATATCTGTTCAAATGTTTATCAGTTTCACCACAGACAAAAATGAAGCATAAAATTCTTCGATTTCACACCTATATGAATTTTAAAATAATCTCCAAGTATTTGGAAACAAGATAAAAATACATTCAAATAAATTGTGGGTCAACCACGATAGATGCTCTCAAACGTGTCTTACAAACTGAGAAAAGTAATGCCTTCCATGCTGGTCCATTCATAGCGCTGTTACCCGGTTCATCCATGGAAATTCGCATCGCAACACATAACCTATACCATTACCACAGGATGAAAAGATACGAAAAGAAGTATCGGTATCATTTTGAAGAGCGAAGTATAAGCTTCAAAACCATCCAACACGATTTAGGAAAAATCACCGATACAAGGGTTCAAACACGTTTGCAAAATTAGGAAAAATAAGATCAGAAAGGGCGAATTCCTACCTCGCTCAATTTCAGCACACCTATGGCACCCATGTGACTGTTTTTAACATGGCTACTCTTTGGCCACTAGTAGACTTGATTCGCACTGATAGCAACGCCAAGCACTAACACATACCTGAGATATACCACTGGTCCATCGAACGCAACGGTCCATCGATAGCAACCTTACCCTACCGTTTTTGTGAATATTCTTTCAGGCTTGAGAACATGAAGTTGATCGTCGAGGGATAAAAACGTTCTTATACCTATACATAATATTATGTGGGAAAAACATTTACTGGTTCAAATGGGTAACAAGAAGATTGCTCGCATAATTGAGCACAAGAGAGTAAACGGTTTCGTATCACACTTGGGGTAACAGTTCATTTCAAGTCGTATCATCCGTGGCCAGGTTTTAGATAGTAAATTTTCATTGAATCTACGGGTTTTGGGATCGTTTCATAAACATAAACATAAACTTCATGCGGAAAGAGGCGCGCTGAAAAACACCGGGAAAACACTCTGGCCGGCGAAGGTACGAAAAAAGCGATATTGCCGATGTTGCGAACCGGCTTAAAAATCCCCGCTATATACCAGTCCCGTTGCTTGATAAATAAAGAGCAAAAAACTTTCGAGTTATATGTACGGTCTTCAGTTATTTTTATAGTTTTCATATATACATTTTCGATGGATAAATTGCTGCCATATTTTACCCCGTTGAAAGTTTTCCGCCTCGTTATTGCGGCATTCTAAGTTCGACCACTGTATACCCACGAATTTTATGATCCACCCACACTTTCACCACCCACTGTGAATTTGATATCAGTGACCTAGTAGACAAACTTGATGAAGGGCCTAAGAGTCTTGGATTTGCGAAAATCGAGACGTAATTACAGTTTTTTAACAATAATGTTCTGTAACCCTCTCCACGCGGGGCAGCACTTCCTTGGATTACAGAACAATATTGTTTTTCGATTTTCGCAAATCCAAGACTCTTAGGCCCTTCAACAAGTTTTGCTACGTCACTGATATCAAATTCACATCAATCGAATGTGTTTTGGCTGCTCAAATAGGTTTTGAAAATTCCAAGTGTAAATCAGCTTGCGTTTCACCTAAAGAGCAGATTTCTCAGCGTGCGAGAGAGTGACTTTCTTCCAGTCCGATAGTTTCGGCGCTCGAGCTGACGCCGGAAAGGGGAGGACACTGGGCCATGCGGTGAGCTATGGAATTCCACGTGTATCGTGTGATGCACCGTCAGTCTAGTAACTAGTTCATACAAAGCTTCTACAGTCCAACTTCTCTATAGGGCCGCCCAGGCCCCCAAGGGGAAGAGTTTTTCCAGGAACTGAGGTACCCCCACTTTGCCATCTTCGCTAGTCGCACGACTCTTTCGTCTCTTTCTCGAGATCAGGTTACAACGTAGAGTGGGGGGGAACGCTGCGAGCGAGAAATAGGGGGAACCGGCTCTATTGGGAGGGGGCTTATAGAGAGGTCGGAATGTATAACAGTTTATGCGTGTAGGCGTTGTGTGAATCGAAGGTCAAGGTGTGACATACACTTTGTCAGAGGCTGGAAACTTTCATCTCCATTTGATTTTTCATTTCCTGCTTGGGTTAAAAGTTTTCAAGAGAGGGGGGGAGGGGACCTCATCGTACAGAGAGCGAGAACACAGGAATGAAAAGAGGAGGTCGTTGCGTTCGGCATAGCAGAGATACAGATACAGATAGAGAAATTTATCGGAATATTTTGACATGACCGGCTCGTAAATATTGTGATATGCTATCCAGCGAGAGTATCGTATCAAATACGAAATACGGATAGGCATTGTTCGTTCCATTTCGAATATATTTACCTGCGTTTGGTGCGTTGTATTCGTATAGCTGCTAGCAGTTGAGTCGAGTTTATCCGAATGCTATAATAGACGGTTTCCAATTTTTTTTCCCTCGCATGAATTTATTTCTATCTGTGGGCCCGCCAGATCCCACTCAAAATATCCTATAGAACAAACAATCTCTCTTTACCTTTTCCCGATTTTTCATAGAACACAATGTTTAATCATTGGGCTGCACGTGATCTGAAATATATTCATTGAATTCAAATCTCAAATATACCGTCCGTCGCTTTCTTTTAAATTGTTTTCGTTTCCTTTCAATTCACCTGAGTACTTATTGTATTCCGATGAAATTCATCAATCGAAGCGTAAGGTTCCGTAAGAAGAATAATTGTCATGAAGAATAATTGTCAGAATGGATTTTCCTTCATTTTCCATTTCCAACGGATGTCCACAAAGTTTGACAAAACTCAAGATTTTGAGATTTTGTTTCCAAAATTTTGGTTATTTTACAATTTTTTGGTCATCCACTTTTTCTTTAACCAAATAAAAACGATTTCCAAAAGGGAAATTAGTACTGATCAATATTCTCCAAATGGCATGATTTTTTGATTCAACGAACGAGTGTACGAATTAATACAGCATCACCTTAATTAGGTATATATTACGCCTCTTATACGCCTTGCCGATTCACGGATATTTGTAGCGATAATCGGGGATCTACAAAATAATAATCAGCTTAAAACATCAAAGTTGTATCGTTCAGAAGATTCTCCGTACTCCATGAAGTGCGTCGCGAATTATTTATCGACAAAATTATGAACTTTAGTCTCAAATAAATTAGCACTGAAATTCTTAACAATTTCCCTTGAACCAGGCCCAGGAATTAATTGGCTCTTCGCAAACAAAAGCTTGGGGACTTTCAAATTATAAGAATAGTTACGTAATGTTTAAAATACCGAAAAGAAGAAGAGGATGAGCGTTTATCAAATTCTTCCGAAACTTCTATCATCTTCTATCATCTCAATCTGTTAGCTTTATAGCCGACAGCCAGAGAATATATAACAACTTGATTTTCATCCCTGGAGGAATAATCAAGGTAAAATCCGTCTTCAAAATACAATAACTTCATGACGACTGAAGGAAACCAAAATAAGCAAACAGGGTTCAAAAATACGTATGAAAGCTTTGTTTTAAAAAAAAACATGTACCTACCACAATTTATTTGGAATATTAGGCCCTTCAGATGCCACGAAACTAAAGCGAAAATGAAAACGTTGACCAAGATGGGAGCCGAACGGAGTGTCTGAAGAGCCCCAAGAAGTTACCCTTTTTTGTAATAGAACCCTGCAAGCCTCCACGAGGCTGATTTAAGGTATATCGAAATTTGGCCGAAATATCGAACTTTATAATGAATATAATTTTTCCAGTAATTTTCAGAGACGGTTTCGCCTGTTTTTTTCCCCTAATTTTCGCCGCATATACCGTTTTCCGATTCGGTCTTCCTCTATCCTTCACAACTTTATTGTATAATAGAGGTGAACTGTGAACGCATTTCTGAGGATGCTACCTATACTCGATATTGACGTAGACTTTGATATTTCCGGGTATCTAAATCCTCGCATCTCGAACGCAAAACAAGGCAAGGTAGAGCATACTTTTTTGATTCATGTAAAGATGATGATATGGCATGAAAAAAGCAAAGTTGTAAGACAGTGCAGATTTTGTACTTTTCATGCCATTTCTTCATTTTTGTCCGAATTGTAAAAGATTTCGTATGTTCTATGGTTCAAAATGCATGTTTGCAACTTTTTGATATTGCAACAATTGGCAAAGTTATTCAGTTTTTACAGTTGTTTTTCGCTAATTTTACATTTTTTATGCATACTTTTTCTATTATCATCACCAAAAATTGACATATCAAAAATTACTATGTTCATTTGATAGAGGTATCTTTTATGAACAATTTGAGACCAAAATGGCCTGGATCCTCGCCTGGATCGGTCCAACGGTGTTACTGATTCCGTGCAACAACCGACTTATTTTGTATTATTTTCTATATATGGCGTAACTTCTATTAGCTGAAAGTAATACCTCATGTAAAATATGGAGAATGAGTGTTAAACCCCCCTCAAACATCATGATTTTTTTTCTATTTTTTCCAACTCTCCAATTCGAAAAAAAATTATTTCTTCCTGAGAATTTTTACGCATGTGCATGACCTTGAACAGGAGCCGTTTTCGACACATCCGCTCTCAGTGGCGAAATAATAAATTCCCAGTGGAAAAAGGATAAATCCGCCAGTGAGTAGGCGCGAGTCAATTTGTGAACTAAGGTACCAAGTAATCGTTGAGCTGGATATCTTTTTCAAATCATTTGTGTCAACAATAAAAAAGAATAAAGAATATGATGTCTGAAAATCACACCTGTAACCAAACTCTGTAAGGAGTATCAGAAATAGGAGTCGGCCGAATGACGCTACTACGAATAGAGCTTCAAATTCCGTTTATTCGGATTTCTTCAACTCGCACTACATGCGTAACTGCTAAAGCTTTCCCTTGTTGCTCATTCTGAGAGCGGAATGGAATTGAAATGGCATCGAAACTAGACCTTATCACCATATCCATGTTAATGACAGTTTTGAGCTTAGGTTATTATGTGGGAGAGATGCGGGACGCACTCCACACCAGATCCAAATTTTGATCCCGAATTTGGCGAATTCTATCACACAACTACGTTCGAATTTTCCTTCAGTGATTTCTTTATTCATGCAGGAAGATAATGTTTAATTGTAAGGTTATTCCAATATTTGCTGACATAAAACTTCAATTTCTCGCCACTCTTGGCGCTAGTTGTCTAGACTCACATCGCGATCTGGCTCGAAAATTATTTGGGAAAACAATGATGCAGTGTTGGTAGAAAATGAAAAAGTAGGATAGGAATAACACAGCTGTGTCAAGTAGACTGCAATACAGGCTACAATGGCGAAATGTCTTTTCGAGTCCCTGGGCTCTAGAGATCATAAGGCACTGACACTACTGTCTTCTCATGCTCAAAATTAGCTCAGGTATTTAATCCCCGAACAACGTCGCCTCCAGTGAACTCATTGTCTTCGGGAATCTTGGATTTCTTTGTCTCTACCGTTAACCTTAAATGCTTTCCTCATAAAACTCTACGACTTACGACATAGTGCCAGATATCTAGCAGGTAGCTTTTGTCTTTCACCTTTTGTTATCAATACTGAAAAAAATATATAGATCCACTCCTTCAATAACGGATCTGCTTGTGTTTCGACGAGGAGACTGGCAAGATATTCACAATTGACATTTTTCGATACACGATTCATTTTTTTTTTTTTTTTTAAATTGAACTCACAAAGTTTGAGGTTTTAACAGCAACGGTTGACCATGTGGGAATTTTATATGGCCGGAGGGCAGATAACCGGGAGAACTAACTAACGATCAATGGAAGAATAAATGAAATGAAATATAGGCGCACGGGATGGAGGATCCACCGATATTCGAGTATTTATCGTTTTTCATGACTAATCCCAAGTGCCCTTGACAGCTGTTTTTCACCCGAAAACCCCGAACATTTCGAGTTCGTATTTATCGGCAATAGAGAAGCTCGCATTGCTCCGGTCCGAGCAACACCCTCAGGCGGGGAAAACAATTTACAGGTGAAGCAATGGCTCAAAAAAGAGGACATTTGTTTGCCCGTGAAAATAACCATTGCTCATACTAATATCTAAGGTTTCGTGGAATTGAGCATTTTTTGACAAGATTCTGAAAAATACAATCATGCCTCAGATAAACCAGGATGACGTTGAGCATAACAGCATCAACATTGACGTAGAACCTCAAAGCTGATACCTGCATGCCTCTAGGCGCTTCAGCGAATTCTCTAATCGTTTATTCATTTAAACTGATGAGGGGAATATCACTGTTTTAATATTTGTTATTTATAGAAATGTAGCCAATAAAACTTTATTGTCATCCACCTGGTCATTAATTTTTTTGGGTAAACATCGCTTGTGATCTCATCCCCGGAGATGAACGCAAGCGTCGTCTCCCCACGTTTGACTATTTCCGAGCATATTGTGTATACTGTGGTGTTTGCTCCAGGGCTTAGCTACTTCCTACTGGCATAACGTTTAGCCAATTTGTATACCTAATTCACCATGAAAATCAACATCCAGACTGGGGTGGTAATATTTGTGTTATATTTATGCGAAGAAAGATTTGTCGCCCGAAATATACCGCGCGAATATTCATTCCCATCCAACTTACTTCAGCCGAAAATTGGTCGTTTATCCCTCACGGTTTTAGATGCCAACAAATATCGACAAAATGGACAAGAAGTACGAAAGAGACAATCCCAAACTCACAGGTTAAAATCGAAGTCTTGAGGAACCATTTAAAGTTGTGGACGAAGCGAAGGCGAGTTCTAAACTAGATGGAACTTGATTAGGCAGTGGGACAAGAAAAGTTTACGGGTAACTTGGTTTACGAGTTAACTCGATATATAGACTGATAATTTATTTCTTGATTTTTTTCTTTTCCTTTTTATCAGAGTTTACCTGAATACAAGAGACGTCGAAAAATGATCATGAAATATAATTCTCAAAATGTAATGGAAAAAGGAGGGAAATATTTTCTAATTTGATTCCGCTTTGGAAGTTGAGCTCGCTGCATTCCCACCAAGAGTTCCCCAACGCGGCGCACGTATTTTCGTCTGAAAGTTTTGCAATTGTTTTGAACGACCTTTCCCATGAGTTTCTACCTTCAATTTATCGATTTCACTCGTTCTAATGTATTCCGAGCAGAGTGCAGAAACTGGTGCATACAACTGAAACCTCCAAGTACATAGGTACCGGCACACGTGCGAGGTAAATAATCTCGCAGATTAATCTGATTATTATCGTAAAAGAGTCGGAAAATGAATTTAAATCCACTTCATGGTGTCATAGAATTCGCCACGTTCCAGCGTATGTACGAGACTGGCTGGTTTAATTAACTTACAGGCTTTGCTACATTACGCTGGAGCGCCAGATATATAGTAACTTCCTCGTTCCATATAAAGCTTTAACGTATGTACACAGAGTGAGGACTTTGACTAACGATCGGAAAACAACATCTAACAAACTAAAGGAAAGAAGAGCGAAATAATAAACGTGACCAACAGCATAAGAGGGCTGGACTGATTATTGAAATTACCAACAGAACTTTACGTAATGGCCAAGTTGTTAAATCTCATTTTTCACGGAAAATGCATCCGTCTAATTAAAACAGAATTATAGCAAGCAGCTTTGAACGTTTTAATTGTCATCTGATGTTTTCAGTAGTATTATCGAAAAACTTTTTAGTCACCCCCCCCCTCCCTCCTCCCCCGGCGAGAAAAAAGGTAAATTAATTGAATCTGCGAATCAATTCCGAAAGTTTAGATGCTCGATTGGGCGATGATGAGATTATTCTCGTCGTAATAGATGAGTGGGATCAATCGAGGCGAAAGATTATATGATCCCCGATGGATTTGATAACTTGCGTAGGATCAACCGTTAGTGAAAGATCATAAAAAAAATTCCGCTCGGAGAGAGCATCGGCGGAAGACGGTTAGAATTCAGCTTTCGGCTCAATAAATCGACCTGACCACCCAAATCCTCGCATATAGGTATCCTAGTATCACTCTCAACTCCGGATTTGCTATCGAGTTATATCAGGACTTATACAGCCCTATAGGGGCTAGGGCAAAGCGGGCCTTTGGGGTAAGATGGTTCACTTCAATTATTGAACTGACATTTCAGAGGCACATGATTTCTAATTGAAGAAGTTGATATTGCCGAGACGGTGATACGTAGGGGAGATCGGGGCAAAGCGGATACCCTAACAAATGTGACTGTAAAAATGTGTGATACTTAGTTGAATCGAAATTGTTCGAAACACTACACCGCTGTCGCGATTCATATCTCACCCGAAGTGAGGTTAGGTTGACGCTCGACGGCTAACAGCGCTCGTGGCGTACATGGCCACTTTTCCCTGACCATATTACCCCGGAGGTAAACCGACAACAAATTAATTGAAAACTTATATAAAATAAACCTAGTCAAAACATGCCATTGACGGCACGATAATCCGAAATCTGAGTTGACGGAAATGATCAATTCTACACGGCATGAAACAAAATTGATTTATTTTTCCCGAAATATTGAATATTTCATGGGGGTCAACTATTTCATTTTGTAAAGTGGATTCATCACAAACCCTCGGTGTAAATACTGCCTCCTTAGAACCGCTCAACAAGTAATTATTCGAGATGGTCACTTTACCCCGCATGTCCACATTGCCCCGGTCTCCCCGACACGAATGTTATGCAATATGGGGTTACCACAATAAGATGAAGACCTCTCAAAATGTTAATTCTCTCAAGTTTTATCCACCATCCAAGAGATATCGTAGTTGTCTTGGAAGCATGTTGAAAGTGAAGGGGCGATCTGTGTTGTACACTTTTCCAAATTTCGAAAGGTAATTTCACAGTCCTAAAAAACGGTGCCGAAAATGGGTGTATTTCTCGTGTTGATACAACGGTTATCAATTTTCTTTTACAAAATCCTACGGAATACGTGACACAGACGTGTCCTTTAAATTTAAGATCAAAACCAATCAAATCGAACATAAAGCCAGCGAGAAAACTTGTAGGAGCCGAAGCACGAAATTGCGTCTTTTTCACCCAGAACCGTCTCTCCCTAGCGCCACATCAGTCGGATCCCAGCCATTATCCCCTCCACTTTCACGCGGGAAGCCGAAGAACCCACGCTATAAGGCGCACTAGTCAACGTTCTCATCTCATAATCAGGGTGAAACGGACCAGTCTGGCTGACGTTGCGTGGATGCGCGCTGAAGCTATATCTTGACAGGTGCGATCATAGATATAAAAATGGACCGACTAGGAACATAGAAGTGGAGAAATACCATTGAAATAGAGACATAGCTTACTTTCTATTACCCTGGCAGCAAAAGTGGGCTACATTTGTGGTTAGCAGTCCGTAGTACCAATAAAAAAGCTTGCAGCGCTGGTGTTACCTGTTGTATTCCACACGTGCATGTGGGGAAATGACGTGTAGTTACAACCAATGAATTCCATAATACACTGGAACGCGTCCGCGGGAGCGGGGAGTGGGGAGTGGTGAAAAAGAACATGAAAGAGATAGTCATATTGGAAGTGCGGCCACACTTATCGCACGCATGGGCATAAAACATACCTACTACGTGAGCTATCAACATCGGTTGCTATAAGATTCGTGCGTTAGACAAATGCGGCCGCGGCGGTTATGAAAACTAGAGGGGAAGGAGACCCAGCTTAGTCCGCTCCACTCCTGCGAATACGTGCTCGATTTCTGCGCTTCAACGGTGATGTATATATTTTGGATATGGGGTATTCCAGCCATCATCGCACACGATTTGACTCAACATAATTTTTTTGTTTCCTCTATAAAATACACACGATCTAGGGTTTATATCAAAGGAGCATCTTCGAATTTTTTTAATTGTCTTATTTCAACTGTTTTCTTGTTGTGAATATCACAAACTTCGACGGGAATGCTTTCACCGATCTCCTTATTATTGGAGTCCACGTCAGTATTGCCAGTTCTCCAGGGGAAGGCAACTGGCGACACTAGCTATGAGTAGCAGTAAACTACTACGTCCCTAAAAGAATCCTCGTCAGAAGAGAATTTCCCTTGCGTTCCGCTTGAGCGAGCTGTATAGCTTCCCACACTCTACGTGTGTACGCGTGGTACGCCCAACTTTGGCTGATCACCGACACACTACATGGGCGATTCCCAAGCTTTCCAGGCAGTAGTGGGGGAACGCTTCGACAACAATTTTTTTGGAATCTTATTACCCAAACTGCCCTACAAGCTGGGCCTGTATGTCTGTTTCGCTCTCACTTTCTGCTTGTGGCTGTATCGAACCTCGAATCGGAACGAAAACCTCTGACACGTAGATCCCCGCAGGGATTCAAGTCCATAATCCATATAAGAAAGAGAACGAGTGTGAATGCAGTGTAAGCCGAGCAAGTGGCAGAAATTTCACACGAGGCAGATATCGTGGAGCGTGCACGTAAAGTAACTGTTTGGCGAGCATTAACTTTTTAGTACTTTCCGTTACGTCTCTAATACGTCTCTATGAAGATAAACATGAATGATTTCTGGTAAGGAGATGGGTAAAACCTGGGAACTGAAATAATGTATTTTTGTGACGGAAGAGGTTAAGGAGGATGCGTCCGCGTTGAAGTACTCGAAGTACCGTGGAGAACTGGCGCACTACCTATGACGTAAGTACCAAGGTGTTTTCGGTACTTCCGAGGGTACTTCGGTTATTATTTATATAACGTCACTTCTTAGAGGCGCTGGTAGTCGAGCTGGATGGTCCCCCCCTACCGGGCTAGACCCGAGTGGCGTGAGAGACGCGCGCGGGCCTACCTAGCAAGATTCTCGTGGAACTCGGAATACCGGTGTGGCAGAATTACATCAATACAATTGTATGTCTACAATAACGTTGTCAATAATAATAAGAAAAGATAACACGGATATGCAATTGCCGAGAAATGATCTGTATTTTTGATTGTTCTGGAATCATCGAATAACCCAAGAAATTGGACTCTGTGTTGTACGTCAAGATCATTGACTATCCACCATTACTTCCAGGAATTCTGATACATATTCCAATATGTATCAATGCTGCACATTTTCTGTACAACGCGACCTTCACCAATTCCTTCCCTCGAACGGAATGATAAGTATATTTTGAAAACCCGTATGAAATACAAAGTTCAATCTGAATTTTCACGTATGAGAGGTTTCAGTAAATCTATGAAACAGACTTAAACTGTCAAAATTTAAACTGTCTTACTGAAATTTGTTGTTCGATTCCGGTCAGTTTGAGTTGAACAGATCTACCCATCCTATTAACCAAGTATTTCACGAGTAACGAGCGAGCACAGGCTCCAAGTTGGAAATATCCCTTGCTCACCAGGCAGCGATATACGAAGTGAGTATCGTGGCGCGTATAAACAGTGAGTGTACAGTCTAGAGTTACTTGCTCGAAGGTTTAGGTCCTTTTTCAGGATACATACTCCGCGAACATGACTAGACAAGGATATCCAAGCCACATCTACATACCACAATGAGGCCCTTAGAAGTTAGCAGTATGGGCTTAGGTAACAGTTATGCCACTTTAATGACAAGAGTCCTGCAAGTATGCGTATAGGCAGTTGGTTTTAATGCCTACGGGGGTTGTATGCAAACTTGACGGTGCTGAGTTATAGAGGCCAGGAGGCGAACGGCACGTCGTTGCGTGTGTTAAGATTTCCCACGGGTCGTATGTTTCATTCCGAGCAAAACTCGACTGTCATCTATTTCTTTGGCACTTATGATCATATATTAATGACTTGCTAGGACGTAGGTAAACGGAACTGCTGTATCATTTGTCACCGAAATCCGGATTGACGAGAGTCAAAAATAATACTCCAGCTGCGAGTCGTTCATTTTAAAAATTCACCTTCCCGCTACCGCGGATCAGCTTGAATGTTTCACAAGGTACAGTATATTCCATATGAAAGGATTCCGTTCGTTACTATACTCTACATTTTATCCCGCGTAAGTCGAAGAAAGAATTGCCTCTGAAGATTCTTTGATGTGGTGCGAATTCAGTATTCAAGTGAAATGATACGTGACCTTCGGCTGTATAACATACTTGTTAATTATCGATTCGTGAATAATTTGAACGCCAAGATTCCCATTCGTATATATTTGATACGGAATCGAAAGAAGCCGTTATCCTCCAGGACCTTATGCTTCCTTCCACCGTATTACTGGATTTGCACTCTTCAGCCCTGCGGATGTGAGAGAGTTACGAGTTTTTCAAACAGGCTGCAGGGCAGCGAAGAAAACTTCTGATTTTTAAATAAGAATGAATTCAGGTTCTCTTTCACGCGCCTTACGGAGTATTTGTATGGTTTTAAAGTGGAACGGACGATCTGCCTTCACTGAGCTGTGGTAAAAAGGGTGGGAATAGGAAACTTTTTCTCGTATCTTCAGAATTGTATAAATCCGCCTGTATGAGAGTAAGATACAATGTTCTGAGTTATCTTCAATAATAAACAAATAAGCCGAATATAAATCCTTGTAATCCACTGAAAATAAAAAATGGAGGCTTTTTCAATATCATAGTATGGAAAGTACAAAATTCTTGAAAATGTGAAGTTTGAAGCATGAGTCGGGTGCTGCATTTGCACGATCCAGACATCACGGCACCAGCACCAATGCGACAGCCAATTTTTTGTAGAACCAGTGATTAGAGGTTAGAGTTTCAGTTGGCTTGTGCGAGGGCTTATGACGCCCCAACAGCAAAACCTGTATGGGAAAGTAGGTATATTCCTGCAGGCCTTTACACTTCCTCCCTCTTCTTTTGCTTTATTGAGCAAAAAACACATGTTACGAAGAAATCCTATTTGCATAATGTAAAAATCGTTAGCGGTTTTTTATTGATTGAGCGAAACACCTGGTGGTAAATGTGGCCATTGCATAGAGAATAATTTTCAGATAGTTGGTACTAATTCAACAATGTCTGGGCAGCAATGAGATGAACATGGAATTCTATTCACGAAGTTTGGAAAGAAGCAAGAAGGAGACCGAGATTCAAGATTAAAAAGGGTTTTGCGCCAAGGGGCAGCCCACCCCGGCGGGGGCAGTTATCCGTGAGCCACGGATGAGCCGTAAATCGATTGAACAATCGGGAAAAGTCGTTAAATGGAACCGTAGCGAGTACAACTATACATGTATATATGCCGTTGAGTTATACGGGAGGAGGTGCGTTGAATCTTCGGAGCAATTTGTTCGTGGTGGAAGAAAGAAAGGCTAATGATTTTCAATCGTCGTTTCGGATGTTCTGGTACCGAGTAATTTCTTCCATCGATTTAATTTACCCGTTGCCTTAATGCATCCGAATTGATTCTCTGCAATAAGATATTATGGGGAAGGGTCTCAGGTGCTCTTATATCCACGCCACCTCACGTTTGTGTGTCTTGCGCAATCAAGAAGATCTGGAGAAGGAAGACCCCTAATCTGAAATTAAATTTTAAGCTGATTAAATCTTGAAATTCCATTATCAGGACACTCATTGCCACAATGAGGCTTTACTGGATGAAAAAAATTGTTTCCTTTAAGAATTAAAGAATGACTCGGAATTCAAAAAAGTAATAGGTTTTGGGACGGAAATTATGTCCGATTTAGAAACATATATGCTACAGGCCCTGATTCCCCAAAGCTTCTCAAATTTATTTGTTGAAGAACAAATTATTTATTGGAAAATGTGGTTTCCTCATTGAGAAGCATTCCAAAATTTCCTTAGACTCACTTATGGGGCTGTCCACGTCAATTCACCTAGCCTCCAGACCGCAATATTTGTTATTTGCTCTTTGATTCTTTCTGTTGTTGTTTTTGCTCTAAAACATTTTTCTGAATTTTTTCAGATTTTTTGGACAAACTCTTTATGAGTTATGATTTTTTTAAATCTGAAAAAACCCAGGAGTGCTTTCTTAAGATCGAAGAATCATATAGAAATTCGGATGGCGAAAAAAAATGGTGTGGGGAAATCATTGGTTGAGTTGACATGGAATGCCCCATATATAAATCAGAAGTTCTAGGCTACGGAAGTATTCAGTACATGACACTGACACTGACACTGACTAGCTGAACTTATTATTAATCGCGGGTAATTTTTTGGTAGTGTTCCGATAATTGGGAATTAGATGGGATATTAAACCCGTAAGGCTCTTAGCGGTGAATCTAATTTAAACTTTGGTTGAATTTCAGAAATTTCTCCAGGTCGGAGGTAAGTACGTTCGCGCATAAAAACGACGACGTTAATCATGCAAAGGCCGCGGACTAGCCTCTGTAATAATCCAATATCAATTTCAAAGGTCCCGGCTATCAACCAATCATTGGGGAGAAACGTTCTCAGTATCCCCTCTCAACGGGCAATTAGAACCAAATGTCAACGGCCCAGATCTCGTCGCAATAATCAAAATCATCAATTATAGGTATTATGTCAATTTTTATGTCAAGACCACTTTTTAACGATATTTGGCGAATAATGCGTAGAAACATGTTTCATTTGATGTATGGACGTATGCTACTGTCTTTATTATTCCTTCACTGTAAACCACCTGCCTCATAAAGTCAGGATTCCTCTGAACCCATTTCGATAACTTTGTGTAAAGAATAATCCTGTGCCAGCTTAAAGAAATGTATGGTAACATTGGCCGCGAGCTTGATTTGTAGTTTGAATAAGCCCGGAATAATGTTATCAGGGCTGAAAAAAACGCAAAGAAACCATATTTCGGGTCTTAGAAAAACCGTGAAATAGGATCGAGGTCTGAGACTAGCATGCAGATGGTCGAGAGTTTAGGTATAATACCTTGTTTTATTTCACGTCTGCAGTATGGGATCGGTGCTTTTTGGCCAAGACAGGCCTAGAAGCACAAGAAACGCTTATCTTAATAGGTTCGTGGAACTTACAGGTGTATTAGCAATACATATATATATTTTTGTTTTTACTGAAGACTTGAAGTGGGTAGGTACGAACTGGAATCCATATTTCTGTTCGTCCTGGTTTGCTGTAGTGTCTGAGCTATTCTTCAAAGAAATTTGTGAAAATAGTAGTTTAACACTCAGCAAGTAATGAGCTACATTTCTCTGACAAGTATACTAACGGTAAGGAGGAAAGATAAATATCATCCAACTCCTTACCGTTTATTGCAAGCACGTTTTCCCCCATCTCTCCGGAATCCGATACCTTCGATCTTGCACGAATTGAATATCGAATCTACAGGTTACTCAAGATATTTGTGTGCAAAGCTTCGTCGAAATCGCTTGACTCCGTCCGAAGTTGTCCGACGGACGGCGGTCGGACATAAAATGTGAAGAACTTTTACTTCACACTTCACGTCTTTTATTTTCTTCAGATACCGATACTACGATCTGAAAATTCAACGCAAGGGGAGAAAAACCGGAATCTGAATAAATCTACGTAAACATTCCTCGGTTTACAGTCTCTACAACCTAAATACCTATTAATTTTTAGATGTGGTAGAACGAGACTGAAGTACGAAGACTTTTAATCATGAAGACGAACATTTTCGAAAAGAAAAAAACCCTCGATAGTCATCTCTTCCCTTTAATTGCAAAGCTCCGAGTCGCTTCCCTGTCTTCCTTGTTCACCGCAACGGAGATTTGCACGAGACTAGGGCTAGTGTGGTCGATGAATGGCAGAGGGTTGCGGGGATACGGAGGAGCAAGGAGATGGAACCAGGGGACTCCAGCGCCGTCAACCGACGCTCAAGTGGGCAGCCTCGCTCTCATGGCGCTATAGCTTACCGACCGAGCACCACCAAAGTGCACCCTAGTATGGACACGTCTTTTAACTTTTCAAGGCCATTGGACAATCCTCCCGCGGTACAACTTGCTAATATTTTATGAAGGAATACAGATTGGTGAAAAAAGTAGGGATGACAGCTTTTATCCCTACGTTAGCGATTACGGAGGGACTTTTCGAGGGGAGATATTTCCGCAGGTTGTTTTTCCGAAAAACTGGATAGTCTTTTTCTCAAATGACTAAGAACAGTCCAATCTAACGCTATTTGTTGTTGTATTGGACGTGACAAGAATTGTACTCTTCCTCGGTGAAAGTGTATGCCTGGGAGTCTTTTGTAGCGAAGCCGAATCACAGATCACTGATTTTTGTCAACACATAACACATACGATCACAATCTGAAAATTGTTGGGATGCTTTTAGGATTCGATGCTATCCAGTGATTTCAAGAACACAATTTTTTTTCATAATACCTCACAGTTTTCGCGAGAGTAAGACCAAACGATAGCAAACTTTGTGACAGGGGTAGGTCACGTGTACTGTACCACGTTGTTGTAATGAAGTTTTGGCGTTAATTATCAGGACACATAATGCAGGTATTGGAGTTGCGGTAAGTTTTGTTCAAGAGGTAAGCAAACGTGCGGAAATGCAAGCTGCCAACTGCACGCGCTGTCTGCACGCCCTAAGGGTTGAATCTAGTTTTGCAGAACTCTGATTTCTCCGTAGATTTGACTTATTTGTGCCAAGTCCCAGCGCGTGGTTATAGAATTCAGGATTTAGAATTCAGCATACATAGACTCCAGACTCTTGAGGAACCAAAGGACTTCGTTGCTTTGGAATCAAGTGGTTTGATCCGCCGATTGTTCGGCAAGGCAATTCAGAATTTAGGTCAGTAAATGAGCAAAATGCTCTTCAAAGCTCTTCGTTGTTTCCCATGTAGTATTTACTTCCCGTATTCCTGTAAAAAACGTGCTCAAAAAATCATTGGAGTACGGGAAACTGTTCAACGTCGGCCACTGTTTGAACCAAGTTTTTTGTACGATCTCTGTGGAAATGAAATATATTCGTAGAACTTTTTCATTTAACGTCAGCAGCCGATTTTCGATTAAATCCGCCAGTATGTATTTGTTGCGAATCCTTTACTGAGATACACTGAAGGCATTTGTGAAAATTGTGAATTCTATCAAATTCATAGGGGTGGAACGAAATTCATTTTCAAACACGCTGACGTGAGCGAATTTTTGATCCTTGGTACGATCTACAACTCAGCATTGGTGGCTCACCACAAACGTGACCGGCTGTAATGTCATCCACAAATGACTTGTCAGTGTGAAAAAATGTCCTCAACCCTGATTAAACCTCTGATTAAGTCTCTGGATGGGTGTGATTTATAGCCGGAAACATTTCCATGTGGATTGCGGCAGGAAACCTGGGTTAAATGACGCGGGGAACCGCAGGATCGGGAGGATCATGTTCATGCCTTGTTTAGCTTAGACTCCGTGAAGCCTAGAGGTGAATATGCCACACCGATGTCAGACGAGTATTTCACATCACGAAATTGTGACTCTCGAGGCGTGAATTTTGTAGGAAAATAAATGTTCAGCCAGGGATTTATTCGAACGACTCTAATATTTCGCATATTTTGTCTCCACTGTCAAGTGTCAACCCATTGGCTGACTGATGGAACTTAATGCAGGTTTATATAACACCGGGTGGTTGGTAACGATTTTTCAACAACATGAGATAGTCATATTTCATGTTACTTACAATGTACATCTGCCTACTGATGATGCAATGAAAAATCAACAGCCAAAAAGCACGTTTGGCCTAACATTAAGGTGCGAAGTAGGGGAGACCGGGGCAAAGTGGACAGCGGGGTAAAGTGACCATCTCGAATAATTTCTTGTTGAGCGATTCTAAGAAGGCAGTATTTACACCGAGGGTTTGTGCTGACGTACTTTACAAAATGAAATAGTTGAACCCTATGAAATATTCAATATTTCGGGAAAAATCAATCAATTTAGTTTCACGCCGTGTAGATAGATAATTTCCGTCAACTCAGATTTCGGATTATCGTGCCGTCCATGGCATGTTTTGACTAGGTTTATTTTTTTCTCGATTCCTTGAAACGTCTACTTAATGGTACTATCAATTCTTTTTTTGTTAAACATAGTTTGCATCAAGTTTTCAATTAAATTGTTGTCGGGTTACCTGCGGGGTAATATGAACGGGGAAAAGTGGCCATGTACGCCACGAGCGCTGTTGCCGCCGAGCGTCAACCTAACCTCACTTCGGGTGACATTTGAATCGCGACAGCGGTGTCGTGTTTCGAACATTTTCG
>JAEUYN010002267.1:0-24830 GCA_018257835.1 Euura lappo
AAAAAAAAAAATTTTGTTTGACTCAAGAAATCGGTAGCGTGAATATTATCAAGTATTTTACTAAAATCGAGCAATATTTACTTGATTCTAGTGAATATTGTCTCATTGGTCACATGACCGATTATTTTCTTTCTCATTCACAAGTCAATATTCACTAGAATCAAGTAAATATTGACTCGATAATATTCGTGAATCAAACCATTTTTTTTTCTCGTGTATAATTTAGCAATTACAACAGCCATAAAAGTCGTATATTGATCTCGCAGGCAGTTAGCCATTTTTTATGAATGCTGTTTTGAGATTCGAAGAACATGCCGTAAAGTTCGAGGCGGAATATAATATAACGTCGCAGATTTTCCAGATTCAATTCAAAGCAAGATACAGAAAAACTGTCAAACTGACTTTTTCGGTACGGTGAATTGAACTTGCACACCAAATTTCGAGCAAAAGTATATTCAAATTGGAAACTTCGATTTTTAGGGAGCAAAAAGTCATAATATAATCTCAGTCGATTCTCCGTATTCAGCATAAAGGGCAAGATAGTAAAATTTGAATATAATGGATTATTCTGAGTAAACTACCCAAATTTCATTAAAAAATCTTGACAACTGTAAAATTATGGAAATCAATTGCTCCTACAATTTTTAGTATTTTCAGCTACCTAGGTATAATTTTCTATGTGTTCTATTGGTTCATTCGTTATATAATCTGTCTGAAGTTATCGACGTACTGTTACAACACTTCCTGTCGTCAATTTATCTTGGAAATAAATTTTCAGGCTATGTGAATCAGGGCAAAGCGAAAGGATGATTATCAGGGTACCGTGAGACTGACTTTGGCCACGTATCTTGATTTATGCAAAGGTGATGCCATAGTCGATCGAACATAGACGAAAATACCAAATGAAAGAAAATAGGAAAGATGATGCTGATATTCCTTCAAAGATATTGAAGCTCATCAACACTGAATACATGTTCATTCCACATTAATCGTTGCAAGATTTTTGTAAACACTTTCTTGTCAGCGTCAAGTATGAGGAAAATAGGCGCCAGTCCTAAAGGGTTGAAGGATCTCGTAGATTTGAAAGTACAATCCAACCTCTCTATAGGGCCGCCCAGGCCCCCAAGGGGAAGAGTTTTTCCAGGAACTGAGGTACCCCCACTTTGCCATCTTCGCTAGTCGCACGACTCGTCTTTCGTCTCTTTCTCGAGCTCACGTTACATGGTAGAGTGGGGGAACGCTGCGAGCGAGAAATAGGGGAACCGGCTCTATTGGGAGGGGCCTTATAGAGAGGTCGGACTGTACTCTGATTTCAGTCGACGCGACTTCGTTTTTTGACTTTAACAAACAAACGCATTCTATCACCCATATCGTACCCCCCAGGATGAAATGAAATTAATCAAACTCTTTCCGTTCCCGTTCTCAATTATGTATCCGAAGTCCAGCGTTTTCCGCATCGTCGATATTTAATTAGCGGGATCAATTAACGGACAAAGAGACGGGGCAGTTTCTGATCGCCCGCGCCCCCCGGGCAGTCGGTCGTTATTCATACGTTACTCGACAGATCTGTCGCTTTCTTATTTCCTGCGAGATGTCTCCGGGTATATCGGACGCGGGAGAAGATAAGTTGGCACCGGGTGCCCTGCCAGGTGGTCGGGTCCGATCGAGGAGTCCTGTTCGGAGCGACTCCCCGGGACCCGCACCGGAGCTCCGAGTAGTCCGAACCGATAAAATTTAACACGTAACAAACCGGGAACCGGGGTCTTATCTGACCCCGCAGATCGGCCCGCGTCCACCGAGCCCACGTACGTCTAGTATATACGTTACAAATTCGGCGTATCTCGCCGTCATGCCAGTTTCTCGAGGTCAGTTCGTGGTAATTGAAACATGGCACCGTTTCAAAGAAACTGTTTCTTAAAAGATGCACGAACCCCGCGTGTACTCGAACAACTTTGCTAAGTTATTAATCAGCGACACGCGATATTCGATACCGCGCGGTACGCTCTTAAACAACTTTTTAACCGAGTCTTGTCGCTGCCCACGCTTATGCAGTACCTATGCCATGCAATTCTCAAACCGCAACCATGCAGACCGTGCGGAATTAGAACAAATAAAAAACAAAAGTCAAATTCATTGACAATCGCTCCCTCCACCGAGGTGTAAGATCAAACCAAATTACTGATCATTTTTTTTTTTTTGTATACTCGAGAAACACTGGAATCATTGCATGAAAAGCGAAAAAGTCAGAGAGTTTACGGTAAGATAGCTTGGCGTTGTAGCTTAGGCCCTCGGGTCGTCAATTTTTATTATAAAACTAATGTACTCGCATGTATTTTTTCAATTATGAATAGAATCTGTTCAGCTAAAAAAGTATCAAGAGCTTAGAGTAGTAGGTAGGGCGTGTAGCTCCTAATCCCAGCTAGTGTGACAAAACGTGGTTCGAATCCCGGTGTGGATATCAAAGGTTTTCGAAGTCATAATTGAGTTTTCCACAAAATTCCTAAACTAGTGCGTGTACAAAATTTCGGAAACATGTAATCAAATTTCTGGTACATTGAATTTTCGAAAATGATGTTACTTCGCCAAACTCGAGTCATTTCGTCATTCAAATTTCATAAACCGTGTCTGGAAAAGTGGTTTTTACAAATGTCAACTGAATGTCATTTTTTCAACAGTCAATATAACGTGACAACGACGTCTGGAGATTTTCTAATGAGCTTACGAGGAGTTTTTATTATATTTATTTTATTTATCTCTTGATAGGTTTGGGATCGCTTCGAGTGATTTCTAAAAAAAACTTTTTGACAAGCCCATTTGGTCTCTACGTAGAAAGTTTAGCTGTTTACTCCCGTAGGGACGCGACGCGGTGCCCGGTAAATTATTTCAAGGGTTCTCCCCCCCGACCCCGGTCTCTTTCTGCGGTGACTTCTTTAGGACTTGAAAGAAAAACCAAACTTTACCTTGAACGCGAAATTCACTCGGTTTCTAACACTTAGCAAAGTATGTACATAGCAACTTTGAGACAATCTGGGGCGGAGGCCATTGCCAAAAACGAAATTAATTCGCGAACGGAAATAATACTCCTGCTGTTCAAATTGACGCGACGTTCAATTATAGTATTTACTATTCAATTTGAATACGGTACATAATTAAGAGAACCGTGTATCAAACAATCTTCTGAATTATTTTACGCGAGAAAAATGAACGTGCGAACTGGAGCATCGGAAATATCGCATAAAATTTCACTTTGCTGTTTGCAACTACCGTAAGCACACTGTACATACATTAGCATCGTGGTTATAATCGTAAAATTCAGCATATGGGTTCGATCGTAGAATGGGAATCGCCTGACGTTACTATCTTGGTGACTTTTTTTTCGCGGAACCCGCATATGTGCTACAAGCTACTAAATTAGCGAATGTCAACTGCTGGCACTGGTTCGTACATCGAAAGTCAACCAAGGTAGCACACAATCTTTATTGACTTATTTACAGTCTTTGAGTCAAGTCAAGTTTAAACTAATGGTTTCGTTGAGTTCATCAACTGTCGAGATCCTGGTCGAAATATATTTCTGATTTTCTGGAAAAATCAGAATATTTTCAGAGATAATCAGACTTTCCACAGAGTTTTTCACAGTTATTCGGAATTCAAAGTGAAACGTCTGATGATCTATGATCATATCTAAGTCAGAAAGAGATTTTTTGTACACAAAAGGGAGACCATTGATTTCCTAGTGACAGTTATTTCGGTTTTTTTTTGTTGTTGCGATTCATAAAAATATTCTTGGTGACCCAAAATGAAATGCAAAAGACTTTCACTGCTTTCAGACGATTTCTAATCATCCTGAAACAGCCTATATCGTGAAATTTGTTGTCTAAAAACGATCGAGGCGATGATTCGAGCGACGTATCTAATTCAGAGATTTCTGTCGAGATTAGACTGTCTGAGGTTGAGTAGATTTTCCCAGGGTTAACAACTGATATTCTTCAAGGGTGATGGTTCGGTGAAAAGTTTGCTTGACACTCTCCCGTCAGTTTGTCCGGCGTTTCCGGTCCTGGTACTCCTGTTCTTCGTCGTCTCACTCCCTCTTCTCATCCATTGTTCTAGAAATAATTTCAGGGCAAAGACCCTGTGAGCTTTTAATGGAATAACGATTCAAACGCGAGGCCTTCAGCCTTCAGCCTTCAGGGGCGCTCCTCGAAGTGAGATGAAGGAAACAGGCCATTCTCTTGAAGGTCTAATAAAAAAGAGCCTCTTCCTGCCAGCTCTCGCGCTCTTCACCACCCATATCCGAACTTATTTTCTCTTGAACATCAAATCGAGCCACGTTTTCCGCAGTTTCCTCTTTGCTTTCAGGATGTCGATACGAGGGTCGTAGATACCAAGAGGGGGCTATAGTTACCACTTCCGAACCGTGTCTCCAGTGCCATTGCGTTGAGGCCTCGTTGAGATGTCGTCTACGCGTTTGTCCACGAATACCCGATCCTCCACCGCCCGAGTGCCACCTTCGCGTTTCGTCGAACCACGTTTGCTGCGAGGAAATGATCTGCGGGGACGAGTGTCAGTATCCGATTTTACCACTCGACTTATAGATTTCATATTGTCAAATTATTATAACGAGACAGGAATCATAGAGGCACATTAAATCGTTCGAACTTGTTACAGATGAGAGGGAAAATTTACTCAGACGCGTGGACTTGGAAATCGAAGACGTCGTCGAGGACAGTGGTACGATATTTGAAAAATTTCGACTAACCAATCGCTTATCGTTATCAGAATTCGCAGCGGTTGCAGTGCAGCACTGTGAATAATTTAGATCGATAATCGTGCCGCAGCTTTACGTTTGGCCTGTTTCAGGATGTCTTTTTGAAGGCGTACGATACGGTGCCGGTTCAGCAATGATGGCAACAAGAAGATGCGAGTACTGCTACTGTATACTGGGTGCCAGACGTTGTGTCCGGCCAAAATGTCTCTTGCCTCTGCCAGGTTGTTCTCCCCTATACGCGCCACACTCGTGTTGTCCGGTTGCATACAACTGCACACATCGAGGGGGTGAGTCTTACATTCAATTCCGTTTTCCGGGGAAGATGAATGCATGTGACGTTCAACATTGTACGAATAGATAAAACGAATCTGCGAAGAGAGAAAAGTACCCAGACCTATCTTCATTTCAATTAAAACGGAACGCATGGAAAAATACTTTGTCTACATACCAACAGTTCGAATGAACATAAAGAGCGGATGAAGCAGCCCTTGAACTTCCAGGTTCCAGGTTCGGTTCGAGCTCAGAAACAAAAGATTGTTATCCAACTTGGATTTAAGAAGTTTAACGTCAAATTCGTGATCGGTAGCTAAAAAATGTCACGTGTCATGTTTCATGAGGAAATTGGATGCCATTATTACAAATTCTGAAAGCCTTCGAAGACCAATTTCAATCTACATCTGAATATCTTACGATCTTTTACGAAAAACTTCCAGGTGACAATTTCCATGCGACTATTTTCTTTTTGTTTTGAGAAATTTTGTTGTCTGAGTGATTCGAAAACTACCGAAATGATCAGATCCAAAATAGGATCAGTTCTAAGTTGTGAGAAACCGCGTCGGTTGAGGCCAAAATCATCAAAATACGGTCACTTGGTCTGGATGTACAAAAAAATGGATATTGTGCAACCATACGAATGCACACGATATAGTTGATTTCAATGGGGACTACGATTTGGGTTTGCACCTGGCTTCAAGATTATTGTAATTTCTAGACGGAGAGACATCAACGACGACCTCATCGTTATCTTCGAGTGGTAAGTTTGATGATTGTCAAGTTTGATGACGTACACTGAAATTAACATGTCATGAATGTCAAAGTACTTCCCTAGAGATTCGCAGAAAGTTTGGATCTGTCAAAGAGACGAGTATGTGAGACTGTATAATTCTGTCCAGGTTGTCGCGTGGGAAATCGCGTCTACAACGAAGGTGAGATGGTGAGGGACATCGCGTGGAAAGCACCCTGCGACAACTGCTTCTGTGCCATGGGATCCGTTCGTTGTGTGCCCCTGGCCTGTGCCCCTCCGCTTCAGGGCTGCGGCCCGATTGTCAGAGAAGGTCAATGCTGTCCGTCGACCTACAATTGTAGTGAGTAGACGAGATATTATCCGTGCGGGAATATCAACCGACACAATAACGCTCATTGAAAATTACTGTAATAACACAGGCGGGAGCATCGAGGTTAAGGCCAAGCAGAACTACGCCTCCTACGCCTTCGTCAGCAAGGATTACGCGAATTTCAGAAAGGAAACTCACTTTTACGTAAGTCTCGCTCCTTATCTGGCACATCATGACTCGATTTCACCGAGCTAACCGCCGTCGCTTCAGCCTGTTGATAACCAGGTGAACCCGATCCTGTCGAACGCGATTGTGGAGAGTCGAGGGCACCGGATAATCGACGGCACCGCCCCCACAACCGAGGATCGCGAGCTAATTGACCTCACGACGTTTCAATCCGTCGCGACTTCGGACTCTACCTCATCTTCAACAACCCCAGAAACGGAGACGATGGGGAACGAGATATTTTCCGATACTACTGTGACAGAACCGGTCAGATCAACCGACTACGACACCTCGACCACCTTCACGACCCCCTTGTCGACAGAGGAAAGTTCCCATCCGGCTCCTCCTCGGTCACAAAATGACGTTTTCGTTATTTCCCTCCAGGTTCCAACCTCGAGGGAGCCGACCACCCTCGAGTCGACCACGTACGAGTCTTCGACCGTGGAGGAAACCACATGGACAACCAGCGAGGGCGATCCTCTCGAGGAGAGACTCGACGTACCGGACGACGAGAGCACTACGTCATCGTCGGATTCGACCATGACCACGGACGAACCGGAGCTGCTGACCAGCACGACCGGAGAACCGGCGACCAGTTTGCCCCCGACGATCCTGAAGCGAGACGACGTTATGGTGATGAACGTGACTCTGAAGACTAACGTGTCGGTCGGTCAGGCCAATGGCATGACAATTACGACGGCTAGATCGATACCCCCCGACGTTGAGGCCATTTTGAACATAACTCAGAGGGAGAAGGGAGAGGACTACGATTATTACAGCGAACCGACGCTACCGCCGTCTCTACCGAACGTCAGGCAAGTGGTGACGAGCTTCTGGGCTTAATTAAATTTCCTTGTTACACTTTGAGCACCCGAGTATCCAACGACCGGTGATTATTTAACGCAGGATAATCCCGTTCCTCGCGGCTGATGCTTTGGTGAAAAAGGACGAGGATACGGCGTCCGGTGCCACCGCGTACCCATCGGGATCAAACGGTCTGGTGATGGAGCTCCAACGACCAACCGACAGCCCGAACTTTTACGACATCGTCACAAGAGAGAACAGGTTCAGTCCACCTGTTGAGACGGAAGGTAATTGTTTGATGGAAGAAAAAGATGGAAATCGAATTTGCATTCTTCATTTTCCACCCTGTACCCTGGTTCAAAATGGGTTTGGGAGGATAGGGTTGTTGGATCAGTTCGAAACGACGTTTTCGCGATGGAGTAATCCAACGCCAGGTCTAATGCCGAGCATTTTCACAGGCGGATTCGTTCCGAGAGATCCACCCTATTTCGAAGGATCCTATCACTCGACCGATCTCAGCCTGGAAATTGGGACCGGGGTAACCGTAGTTCCCGCAGACATCACAAATCCGAATAGAAAAGAGGACGGTGAGAACAGGCCCTATGATTGATCAGATTCACCCCCATTCCAAACTCCCGCTCAATAGTGGTAACTGGGTGAGAAGTGAAGTGAGAAGAGTAAGCGATTTCTGAAGAGTGTGCTATTTGAAACACGAGCCGCGGGCGAGTGCTGCAAACTTCACACGAAGATATCGCCTATCCTCACGTCCCACACGAACACATTTCTTTCAACTCCTTTGATTTGAAAAGCAGAAAAACAATATCTGACAACTGAGAAAATGACTGTTAGACAATAGAGCTTAATGCATCGCTCGCGTCTGATGGTGTCACTGACAAACTGAGTTATTCGCGAAAAAGCCCTAAATTCACTGATCTCTATGATGCACTAGACAAGGTGTGAGCACATTTTCACACACAACTCGCTCTCAGTAATATAAGTTGTTTTGTTTGCCGGATGGAAAACACTTTATATGGCGTCAGATTCCACAGATCAAAAGTTATCTTTCTTGTACTCCGCGCATGAGCATTCGCAGAATCGGCTACTTTTAGACCCAACACAAGCATGAAAAAACGTTTGAATCACGCTTGCGTAACATGGAATTAATTTTTATCCGTAAAAGGACTCGTCAGGACGAACTGCAGATTCGAAACCCGCCAGTACCACCACGGCGAATACATACCAAACGGCGGCCTCTGCGTGATCTGTATGTGCTACTACGGCGAGGTCGTGTGCTCAGACGAAAAATGTCCACCGTTGAAGATAGGGTGCAGGAGAGTGAACCGTGACCGCGAGACCGGATGCTGCGGGGAGATCATTTGCAGTAAGTCAATCCAACGTTTCCTCCAATATTTTCGCCGGGACCGTCGAAGGTGATTCAGGTCCTATCGCTATCAGATCGTCTTATATTCGGAATAACATTTTACATTGGAACTGATTTGTTGCCAGTCGATACCGCCGAGTCTCCTACCATGGTACTGGACCGGGCGGATGCTACGGCACCCTCGCAGCGCCAGACGGTCACCTCATCGGATGGAATTGTAACTCCTGATCCCTTCCGCGACGTGATCAAGACCGAGCCAGCGCCCGATTTACCCTCGCTGATCGAGGACATGATACCGTACCTGGTAGAACGCGGGATATCAACGCCGAGGCCGACGACGCCGATGTCGAACGGGATAAAATCGAGTCCCGGTGGTCATTCGACACTCTACAACAGTTACGAGGATCACATCGACAGACGTAAGGACGAGGAGGTCGTAGTGACCGGAGTCCCGATCCCCGAGGTCGGTGACGGCTTCAATTTCCATCCTGGGAATCTCGAGAAGTTTTCGCAGGAGAAGAAGGGGACCAAATTTCCCAAAGATGATGGGACTCAGAACTTTTCGACCGGAAACGCTAATCCCTCGGTGACCGATGTCGAAGAAGATTCGATGGCCATTTCGCACGGTGCTGCGTCCACGGAAATTGTCTCGTCCGAACCAGTGAGCGAGAAGAGTGATACTGGAGCAGAAAGTCAAGAGGATGGTGGGGATAAGGAGGAATCGATCTACTCCTTCGGGAATGTTCTGGATCTGTTGTTTTCTTCGGAGCCAACGACGCCGAAGCCCGATGCGAATGATGCGACGGTTGTTGGTGATTTTTCAACATCCACGAAGCCGACGACTCCGTCGGCCCCGAACACGACCACCGGACCTCATAAATCAACGACATCTAAGCCGCCCTTGCAGACGGAAGAGGCACCCACGGTCGGTGGAAATCTCTTGAAATTAGCCGGATGCAACATTTACGGTAGAATGTATCGGGTCGGAAGGATAATCACAGAGCTGTCCGGACCTTGTCTCGAGTGCAGATGCACAGAGGTCGGGGTACAGTGCAAGAAGCTTTCCTGTTGACAGGGTTTAGAATAGCGTGTACTTGTCTCGCGTACTTTTTTGAAAGGAGATGAGGGACACCTGAGTGCTCACTCAATAACAGAAATGGAAATTGAAGAATTTCTGAGATCCTGTCGCTCGGAAATTTGGAAGAGCAGATCATGACCAGCAGATGAGACTCCAGGGGCCACAAACCACATATTTTTCAATTCTCGATTGCCAGCTGACTTGCCTTAGGATACTTTGAACAATGTGTGCTTTCTGATGGGCTCGATTTAACAAATTTTTCTAGACAATAGTTGATACAACTATAGGCAACCCGTCATACCGCGATGTATGTTTCAAAGTACTCTATAAAAGTAGGGCATCTTATCGTGGATGAAAATATAGAAACGTTATATTTATGATATTAAAATCGTCGTAACACAAGGGTCAATTTTTTTCTTCTTTTTATAGTTTTATTTCTTCCAATTAGCGGAGCTTCGAAAGATTGGAGCTACATCTACATCTCGAAGTGAAAGCAAAATAATAATTACACCCTCCAAGATAGGAAAATTTGTTACATTTATGATAATTTGCAATTAGCGTTAATTAATTGTGCTAGATACGATGTTTTACTCTGTCGTAATGAATTATACGAGCTGACGATAGATTCCGCGAAGTAATTAGAATTAAAAATACTCGACTGAAGATACATAATGGAAGAAAGTGTATAGTAGGACCCCGCATATATAAACTCCCACCCCTATGATGCTATGCCATTGCAGGAAACTTTGAGGTTATGCATTGCTTAGACTGCAAACCTACTGCGCGCGGCTTTCGCGCATCTCACCGCGCTTGCGCGTGGATGGAAGTGAGACAACTTGAGATAAGTGGGGGGGTCCAGCTATGAAATGATTGAAAATCAAAAACTGATTCTAATAATTTGTGCATTGCCGTTTAACGAGAAACTTGCTACTTACACTATGTTAAATCGAGTAATATAATTAGGAATTTATACCTTACTGTAATCTAATTCTAGATGATATTTTAAGTGAAGTGATCGAGAGGATATAACGATGCTGCTTTGTGAGAATACTGACAACGAATTAGTATATTGAATGAAAAGAAAAAGTATTGATCGCGTGTTTGAGTATCATGAATTCTCTTCAATTAATTCCGATAGAAACTACAGACAATTTATAAGCTAGAGCCAAAGGTATCCATTTGGCTCTGGATGATGAAAGTTTCTCTTCAATTGTAACTTAAAACTTGTTTGACTTACTTCTTCTTACACTTTGCAGGCTTTGATCTTCGTTGATTACATGATACGAATTATTCTCTAACAATAGAGAAAGCGTGTCTGAAGTGTCTTTGACAGATTTTCAACGTGGAAGGTTTGAAATCAGGTGAAATGTATCGAAATCAATTTTGTAACTCGTTACTTATCTCTTTGATAACTTTTCTTGGGTCTTGAAAATCGACGATTATTCATAACGACCTTCAGCTATTATCTATTTTCCAATTTATGATCGTAGATATGATAGTCAATCCGTAAGAATGGTTTCAATAGTAATGAACTTTTACCGAATTTCATGTATACCTACCTTTACCAATAGCCAGTTAAATATTTTCATTCCGCCGATAAAATTTGACAATTATAATTTATTACCTATATGCATATGTCTACCGTCAATTATAATTCTATTTTGATGAATAAAAAGAATTTTTTACCAGTGAAAAAACCCGCTTCCAGATCATATTTTACAAAATAATTAGCCTCGTCGAAATTATGATCTAAATTTCCTCATCCATTGTTTCTTGGTTTTAAACTTATTTCGGTGAAATCTGAATCTAAATTATCGAAGCAATCTTCGATTTTTTTAGGTGTGTAAAGTGGTAAGGAAATTTTTACCCCAATTTCACGAATCATGAATCACCAAGTGCGTATAAATGATAAATCGTATAATTGTTTTTTAAAGGCGATTTATTTCAACCCATTTGTTTTTTAAATTCAGTTTCCGTGCCTTAGGATGGTGCAGAAATCGGTTTGGACGAAAATAATTAATGAACGGATTAAAAGCTCAGGAGCGGAGCTCAACTTGCATCCTCTTCGTTGCCACATTTTTTTATAGCCGATTTCGAAAGCTTAGGTACCAACATCCTTGTTTATCCCCACGCTTTCCTCCTTATCTTGTCTGATACACGGCTTACCGGTACAAAATCGCGATCTTATTAACCCAATTCGTGGCTCACCCCTTTATTTTATCTCACACCTGTGTGACGTGCGCACCCTGAACTTCCCGAGGCTTAGATCACTCAAGGAAAATAGACTTACCCTCATTATGCGATGTGTATACTTTCAGCCTTCTAATCCCGAAGGAGCTTGATAAACCTGGGTATTTCATAGCCT
Organism: Euura lappo; assembly: GCA_018257835.1. NCBI lineage: Eukaryota > Metazoa > Arthropoda > Insecta > Hymenoptera > Tenthredinidae > Euura > Euura lappo. Next base: position 11,953 of record JAEUYN010002267.1, read on the forward strand.
GAAAAAAAATGAGGATTCCAGGAAAGAACGTTTTGAGCGAATAATTGCAATTTTAGTTGATGTTCTTCAAATTTTTTATGATTGTTTTTTTTTTAAGGTACATGAACGAGGTGTATATACTATATATAAATGGCGGTAAATATATACATATGTATATATAGATTGGTAATAATCAATTGTATTAATTATAATGATACTATACACGTATTTACATGAGAATATAACATTATTAGGTATTGTATTGATGATTAACACTTAAATAATCACAGCCAGTTTATTTGATAATATAATTAATTAATCGCGTATGCAGATTGGGTAGTAAAGTGGGTTTGAATATACATACTATAACAATAGAGAGAGAGAGAGAGAGAGAAAGACCGCAATCGCGTTCGTGTGTTAGCCTAGAAACACGTCTTGTGGGTTTATTATAGGACACAACGACAATCGCCTCAAGCTACTATACTAACGAAGGCATAGTAGTTGCCCCTAATTGATTACGTGTTTCACTTTGACTCGGTTTAATCCGGTACGATGAACAATGCCCGATATGCCAACCCGCGCAAAGTCAATCTCGCATGCGCAAGCGCGACCCAATCGTGAATTATCTAATCCAATACTCTAAAACACAGCGTAAATAGCATATCACCTACGGTTATACGCCAAAGGCAAACAGAATTGAGCAGGTCAGTGCAAAAATGGTATACAAGTGACTTAATTTCAAAATTGTTGTAGAATTATAAATGTTGAAGCACTTTGAAAATTGATTAAGAAAATTCACTTATATCCTTAATTCTCACACTAACCTTCTCATTTATGAGTTATGACAAAGATAAGACGCTTCAATAAATTCTACGATCGGTAAAATTGATTCTTATGACGTGAATGTGGCGTAAATAGTGGGACTTTCAAAGTGTAAATTGGGTCCGAGTCGAGTGCATTATTTTCTACTCTATACTCCCTCAGACACTGTGACAACTCGGACCGGAGCCCTGTGGCACTGACCTAACCTCTTCATAGAAACGTTGAGGTTTCAGCGCCGTATCTATACAAAGATTTGTCTGACCTCTGACTATGTACACTTGATACAGTCCTGGCTGAAAAATAATCGTGCGTAATGTCACAGTCCTCTAAGGAGTATTATATATTAGTACAGTTGAACCCCTTTTATATAAAGTCATCGGGACGGTGCTGCTACGACAAGTTTGACCTCAACTTCCTGATCAGCGTTTCAAAAATGTCTTAGATGACACTTTTCACGAGAATCGAACATTTTTCGCCAGAAATATGGCGTCAAAGTTAAAAGTGCCGAAGCTCCTTCACTTATATAAAGGCAGAAGGGGATTTTCCTCCTTTCGGCGTCGTGCGCATGCGCAGTGAGATGCGCGGTGGCTGATGCGCGCTGGATTCGTGATTCGCCAATGTATATCCTCAAAGTTCGTGGTGGGAGCTGAGCCCTCCAATAAAATTGAGATACGTGAAGCTCGGACCCGTATATAAGTTAATTTCATGTACGCGGGGTCCTACTGTAAAACTGTAATGCGCAAGATAAGCAGAACACATCGACTCGGTAAGTAATTAGTACAAAGAAAAGATAAAAAGATTAATCTAAGCGGTTTTTGATGGATTGCGATATCAGCGAATCTACTTTACTTGCAATGTAATTATATCAACCGCTTAGAAATACGTATGTATTAAAAAAAGCTTTTCCTCAACTAGACACATAGGTAATTTACATCAGATGAGATTCTTGCAATGAAGAGTGGAAATCTCAAATGGAGGAATGATTAGCCTGTAATACATTAATTACATCGCTTATGAAAAACCGGTATTTGATTCTGATAAAATGCAATTTTCTTAGATATTAGGGTAAATAATTTTACGAAGTACGTAGATCAATTATTACGTTATGTTATGTACACATATTTCACTAGGACGTATCATTTCTAAAAATTAAATAAACAGTAAACGAGAATTAAAAAACGAACACGTATCATATTGGCATCTTGGAGAAATATTTTCGCACAGTTATCCACTGACGCAAAGTACACTGGCTAATTTGAAACAGCTGTTGCGAAAAGGGTATTATAAATTCTAGCATAAAAATACGTCATCTTTTGATTACAAAAATTGCAAAAATAATGCGAAAAAAGTAATCTTCGTGTCTCAAAATTTTGTGCGAAGTACTATTATTTTATGATTTCGGACAATGGCATAACTTACGAATCTCAGGACGAGTGCATATGAATTGAGAATTTGATTGACGTTCGATTGAAATCTGAAAAGATGGAAAAAGTAACATTTCCCGATAATCCGACCACGGAATAAATTCCACCCTTTTCGCTCCAGCCCCTCGATTCGATAATTTATGTAAAAACGATCTTACACATATTGTATACCGTCATATCATCGCGATAATTACTTTCGTTATTAAAATTGTTCGACTCATTGATTGAGATTTAATCCGCTTTTACCAAGTTTACACTCAAGGTCAACCTACTCATATACAGCATTGGCAGCAGTCTCTCTGATTTTAACTATGAGAAACGACCTCTTGCAGAACTTGATGAAAAGCTCTGTTCTTTGTCAAGATGGTTTTATGTGGTGCGGTAAAGCGATCAGGTAGATGTTGCCGAGTATCGCACCGACGATGAGAAGCAGGACGCCGAGTCCCGCCAAGAAACGTACGAAACGTACGAACCTTCGACCTCTGGAATCCTTCTTGCTCTGATTCGGGAATATCGCCAGACCCAAAAGAGGCCCCGCCAGGGCGCCAGCCACGTGCGCTGTCCAGCTGACTCGTCCGTACCCCAAAAGCGCCGGAACAGGAAGTGAAGCTATGTCGGCACCAGCGAGCAGAAGAATTGCGCCCAGCCGCCAACCGGCGTATCGAAGTTCTCCGTGACACTGAAATTCGTTAATTTCTCGAAAAAATCGAAAACTGCATACACTTCGAATTCAGAATACAATAAATTCACGACGAATGGAGCAAATCCGAATCAGCAAACGGGGTACAAAAGCACACAATTTGAGCTTCATTTTGAAAAAGAATAAATTTGAATGTATCTGGAAAATTAACCAAAGTAGTGTCCAAAAAACCAAAACGAGGTACGATATTATACCTGATGGAATCCTCTGAGCTTTCGCCAAAGTGTTTTTTGATTCATCGAAATTTCCTCAAAATATTGAACTTCGTATCAAAATGTAACTTTTTTTTAATAAAAGTTCCGCGAAAGCTCAGGTAATCCATTTTTTTTCATTAAAAGGTTTTTCGCCGGCTATTTTTCCGTGACATTGTGTGACCATAATTTTCAAGATAATTTAGAAGTCTTGATTTCCAAATAGAGAAATTTACATTTTCTCGGTTTCACCTCGGAAACTTCCTCAAATGTAATTCGATGATGAATCGGAGCGCTCTTTTGATTGCGAGAATAGAAAAAAAGGGGGAATTCGTCTCCAGTAAGGAAGAAAGGAAGGAGAGACGCGGACACCCACCGAGCTGTAAACAAGTGATTAATTATCAAGAGTACCGTAAAAAAGACGTGAAAATAAATGAGGGTGAGAAAAAAACGGAAAAGAAAGAAGAAAAAATTGCCGAACAACAGTTTTTTTCCACCTTTTTTTTCTATCTTTCTCGTTCTTCTTCTAGGTATCGTTCTCACGAGAGAGATTTACGTTACGGGGTGACCATTTGCGGGAGATTTTACGCGAACTTTGGGCTCCCTCCTGGTCCACCCTAGAAGAGATCAAGGAGACGCATGGCATGGCGGAGCAAAACTGTAAAGGAATCGAGGAAGGATGTCTTGCCTATAGGAATATAAATCACAGCTTCCGGATCGCTTTCGCTAGTCGAATAACGATAAATAAAATATATCGCGAAAAGCTCGGCGAAGTTGTGCGATTTTTCCTTTTCGCCGCACCGTTATTTTTTCGTTTTTTTTTGTATTCTTTAATATACTTTTTTCACATCCGTTGGATTTAATATCCAAAAGATGCAAAAATTAGCGTTTCATTTATCACCGTATTGTTATTAAAAACAAACAAAAAAATCTGTTAAGTATTGCCTCTGTGTTTTTTCCACCAGAATAATAAAATGGTGAAAAGCTCTCGCCTCGAACAACATTCTTTTTATCGTAATTTTTTTTCTCCCCACTTGTTTTGCTCCTCAACTTTCACAGAGTTTGCAGCCCGGGTATCGTGAACTGAATTTTATCTGAGCCCTGTTTGTAATTATCTAAATTAGAGTACTACAGCCCGGCTTTCGTTTCCTTTTCAGAGAATTATTCATAAGGTGAGAAAATCAAATCGACTAAAAAAAAATGTTGATTCCAAAGTTTATCCACGATGCGCAATGGTTTCGATTTATAAAACCACCCGGAACATCGTCCAATTTATTTTTCCGTCTACGGAGACTTTTTACTTACCAGATATAAGTGAGCGAGATGACTGGTAAGGAGAGCATAAACACCGGCCGAAGCACCGACCAGATAAAGAGTTGGCTGAAGTAGCGAAGCTCCCAAAGCACCGCATATGCCACCGCCGAGGTAGACGGCGGCAACCCCAAGCCACCCTTGTTCGACCTGAGAACAAGGGTTTTGAAAAAGTTTTACGTCCTCGCATCTACGCCGGTTTTGCAAGCAGAACGTAATTACTTTTACTGCGAATAGTGGAGTGGCGGAGAAACGCGCGAGGGAACATTGTTATGTGACTCGATCCTCTTTTCCACAAATTCAATTTAAAATTAATTAAAAATAAAGAGAAGAAAAAAAAAATTCTAAAGGACACACGAAAAAATTTCCAGTCTGAGGGTGACTAGAATTGAAAATCGTTCCTCGAATTCAAGATAAACGGCATCGTCTCTCAGCCCCTTTGGTAGCTTTTTATTTTATTCCATTCTACAATATTAATAAGAAATAATAATAAGAAGAATAATTCATCAACAAGGAAAATTTAACCATTCAGTTTTACTCTTCACTCCAAAGTCCACCTTTTTTCCCATTGTTTGACACTCAAATTGGAGAATGAACATCCAAATCGCTTCATTGGATGCCGAGATATTTGCAAGAACAAAACGCTGGATTTCGCTGACCCGTGGTGTTCGAGATTTGATATCTCTTGACGTAGAATCTACTCCGGACCAGAGGATTCGATTGGTTTCTGGACCGCATCTCCTTCGACATTTCAAAGCATACCTGATCTCTGTCGAGGCTCGAGTATGTACATATATCCAATCTTAAAATTTGATAAAATACTGCGGGTACGGAGAAGCAGATGACGTCCAAAGGACTAGGATTACTCTATATATGCACGAAAGTACGTCTGGGATAAAGAGTCTAGACTCCTGATGGGAGACAGGATAGCCGGGTTGAAAGAAGAGCTGGGGGTAAGAAATGTCTGAGACTTAAATGCACGTTCCAGATTCTTTCATACATGCATAATACGCATCTCTCACTGAAGTATATGTTCTACCGTAACGTACCAACGTCGCGGGTGCGCAGGGGCCATTGTTACACAGCCATATTGCAAGTGCAATGTGCAAGTGCAGGCTCGATATCGTCTATTGTTGAATATTTATTACGTGCTTAACGTACACGCTGCGGGCTTCAAATTGCAGGGGTCATGAATATAATTCAGTATATTGTCACGATATTGGCATAGTGTGGCTGGCCAGTCTGCACAGAATGGCTTTCGGGCAGCCGGTCAATGACACGCGGTCGCATACCTTTTCCGGATCATACCTTCAAAAGCTCAAAGACAATCTTACCGTACCAAATATAATGCTACACTAATTACCTCCAGAGGTGCGGCGAGCACCAACTGTATCACCACGTTGAGTGCCAAATGAAGGACATTCGAATGGAGGAGCATGTATGAGGCGAATCTCCAGGCCTGTACGCGCTGTCGAGGGTCGTATACCAGCCATCGTCGAAGGAGGGCTTCGTCGCCCAGGCAGTGTACTGATATCTGAAGCGATTGGCAATTGGATTGATCAGAAATGGGTAATTGCTGAGTCGTGTGACAAATTACACCTATATGTGTGACTAGATTGGTTATGATGTAGAATTGTATAACATGGGTTGCATCGTAAACGCTCAACTTTATACCCTAGGGTTGTCCTCAGTCTCGGCTCATTTTACTGCAGTTTACAGTGCAGCCTCTATATATGTCTATATCAATTGGCAGTGAGACAGTCGATGAGTTTTGCGCCCGGATGACATTCGGTATTTCTTAACCTAGGAGTTTCGACCCGGGTCATCCGTCACTAAACCCCATCTCCGAAAGGTTTGAACGCTCAAGATTCCAGGGTGAGACCCTCTCGCGACCATGACCACCGGTAGGAAATGGCTTGGGGCAAACAATCCAACAGCCCTCAAAGGCCGACGTTTTGTTAGGGTAGTAAATTTGGGGCAGGAACCGCTCGCAACCGCGTTTCACAAATTCGTTTTATGCGACAAAAAGCTCCGTTAAATTGGGTCCAAACGTTTTCGCGAAGTACTCAAATTTGTGTAATTCAAAGGAAAACTTTTTCTTATCTTGCAATATCGAATAAAAATGATATAAGATCTCAAAATTCTGAACGGGCTTTCTATAATTGTTTTCGTTCGTTGCAGAAAAATTGGCGATAGAAATTTGGCTGAAATATTGACATCAAACTCAAATTTTACACCCTGTCATTGAGATTGATTGTATTTCCCGACTTTTCTCAAGTAAAAATCAAGTTTTTTATCGAGGTCGTTGCGCCTCGTGCAAACTGTTTTATTATGCTGAATCAAATCGCGAATGGATCTTCTATTCATCCCGAAGTGTAGTGTTTCTAGAATATTCAAATTCAATGGAGACTGCATTCCCACTTGTATATATTTTTTCTATATCGCTATATCGAAGCGTAATTTCTGGACGAAATGATTTTCCAATAATATCCAAGACGTCGAACAACCTGGTATAAAATTCTATCTTCCATGGAATCTACTCAAGCTTCAAGCTTCAATCAATTGAAAAAAAAAATGCAAAATCAACAAAAATCAATGCAATTTCAGCGGATCTTGAGGGACGCAAAATTCGAACTGAATAAAATGAACGTGATATTAACCATTTGAAGATATATATTGGTTAAGTTTTCACTCGAAAAAATCAAGCTCTTCGCAGCAGTTTCGAGATCACCCAGTATCGCAGATAGTAGACAAATAGCACTCGAGAAATCTATAACCGTTGGTGGTGGGGGTTGCCTCGGTCTATCGGGGATTGAGCCAACAAAGATTGAAAAATAGACGTATCCAGAGCGATCCGACGTCTGGAAAATATCTTCCTCCATTTCGTCGATTTCTGTATTGCCCCGACTCATGGCCTGGGTCTAGTTTACTTCCCGTTATTAGGTTAGATTTCCCACATGTACCGGGGTAACATAGATCTTTATTTTTAGTCCCCGCATCCGCGTCCCTGTTTAAACTCGCAGCTAGCATCCCGTTTCTTGCGGCGTCCGTTCTTCCATGCAACGCGGTACGAAACTGAGTTTGTGCTTTTGCGAATTAGGGGCTCATTTGCCGTCGTGGTTCCAAGTTTATGCGTTTTGCGGGTTGCATATAGCGAATCTCTGTGGAACGCGGCGAACTTTAATTCGCATCTGCGCTGCGGAAGTATTGACTGTTAACAGCTTCGCGAAACTCTCTCCTGGTCCGGGTTCCAGGGAACGACTCGAAATTACATTATAATATCGTCAACCACAGATCATCTCGTATTACCCAAACTCGATATCGCTGTTGCAAACTCACCCCGAAGAACTTGTCGCTTATTTAATCCGAGCGTAACACCGCCGGTTCCACCTCGATATATACCCTCGCCATCTTGAATTCGGTACCAAAGTTTAAATCGAAAATTTTTCTCGCACTGCTGGATAACAGGGAATTTTTATCTCGGCGATGAGAAATATTATCATTTCAGGAGTTTTTATTTTTTTTTTTTTTTGGCGAGAGGAAATTTATCATCTAGATTATCAGATAAAATAGTCATCTAGAAGATAAATTTTTGTTATCGAACGAAACTATGCACATTAATGATTTTCAGTGATTGCATGTAACACGTATGCCTTCGTGAATAATGGAGAAAATCTGGTTATAGATAATAGATAGCAGGTAATAGATAACAGGCAGGTACGTTCATTTTGTCTGCAATTTGAAGATTAAAGACATGTGAGCACATAAACCTACTATTTGAAGTTGAGATGGAAGATAACCTAAGATAAATATCTGGTGATAAATTTATCTCGATAATCTAAAAACATGGATGAAGAAAAAAGTTATGATTCTTTTATGTAACTTTATCAGTGAGAATCAAAGATGATGGTTCAAATACATCTGAGATGATCATCTGCGTTGAAAATTATCCAGACAAAGATAACAGATAAGATTATCTGAAACGAAAATTATCCAGATAATTATGAAATCTAGTTTAAGATAAAGATAAATATAAATAGGATGGTTATCTGATGTAGGAATTATCTAGATAATCATAATGATTCTAGCTCACAAACTTAGAGCAAGAATTGAATACATTTTTGTAGAAATATGATTGGATAAATTCAGTTTGCTGAATTTACTGATAATGAAATACGTGGATGAGATTACTTGAAATAAAAATTATCTAGACAATTAAGAAATCCATTTGAGATTCTCGGATAAATTTTTCAAAGAATTTGCGCATTTGAACGTGAACATAACGATTGCCTTTTTGAGTTGGTTATCAGTGGTGAAATAGTATATTACGATACTAGTGCAAAAGGTTTGTTTTCGCACGAGTGGGAGGTTTGTCGCCCGAGCAAAGCGAGGGTGACAATCTCACGAGTGGAAAAACGACTTTTGCACATGTATCGAACCAAATTTTATATCACAAACGTGGGTGAAGTCCGATTATACGCACGCTCGCGTGCGTAAAGTCGCACTTTACGCACGGAGTGATATAAATGATATTCTATAAATAATCAATTGTCTCTTTCTCGTCAGACCCTGTAAAATTTTTGGAATCTTCAAAAATCTATAAAACCTTTGAAATCTTTCAAATTTTTTTTATATCCTGGGATTTTCAGGTGTACAACAAAATCGACAAGTGATCAAGTACTTCGATTATTTGTTTAAAATTATTGAAGAATCAGCGGCCACCGAGTAGTTTGGAGATTCTACGCGACTATTTTGTCATAAAAATGTAATAATATGAGAAATGTATGAATTATAATTTATATTACACAAAATTAATAGTGTTTAATTCAAATGAATGAAATTTATTAGTGATTCTGGAAAGTTCTATAAAATCAAATTATAATCTATAATTAGATCATTTGATTCAGAATACAATTAAAACTTTGCAATTCTACTTGATAATTAATTTTCTTATTTTCCATTCATTTGAATCAAACTGGAAATGTAATAAAACTCGAAAAGTTTTTGTATCTTTTGAAGATAAAATCTTATTCATTATAGTGTATTCTGTATTGTGAAGTGTTTCTTTTTACTTGTGAATATAAACCCATTCTTCCTTGGATTTTCACTTCTGGCCGCCATTTTCAGCCTCATATTTTGTCCCCTGAGAAGCGGGCGGGATCTGGGGGGACAACAAAAACAAGCAAGGTTGGGGTTCCCGCTATAAGACAAAAGACGAGGCTGCAGGTTTCTCGCTAATACTACTTTCGTCCGGGGTGGTTTACTTGTTATTCATTGTCCGTTACTGGATCTCACTTGCAAATGAGGATTAAACCTGCCGTTAAGTGGGAACCCCGAGTTTATTCACTACAGCCACTCTATACTTTTTCGCGGTTGCAGCCGGCTAATTGTTATCGTCTAATGTCTTTTACGCGGCTTTCAGACAGCGATTATCTTAAACCCAGGCTACGCTCTTGAGCTCAGGAAAATCACCCGGGCACTGACGTCAGAATTCACTGTCTCAGGCCTTCCACTGCCCTGAAAGATAACCGCGGGAAAAAACCGAAATTTATGCTCTCACCTCGATTATGCTGAGGCAAATCATCAGATAGGGCAGTCGTATGCGGAATTTGGGTTTCCTCGGAGGTGTCGGGTGCCTGGGGGTCGGTTTGGGGGTCAAATTTTCTTCAAGGATTTTTTTATACCCCGGAGTCGAATTCGGCGAGTCCGGTGAAAAGGCCGATCCGGTACCAGGGTACGTGGATGATTGCGATAGATTTGGCGATGAGATGACCGACAGGGTCGGAGACGCGTCCAGAAGGGCTGCTTCCGCGTCCATTTCGGATCCTGAAAAACAGAAAATTGAATCAAATTCGATTACCGTGCGTGGAACAGGCGTCATATAATATAATAGGCGCGAGGGATGAACACCTCTCAGATTTTCGCCCGGCAGATATCCTCGCAGGATCCGAGGGGGATAAGAATAAAATTTAATACTGATAAAAGTGAACCTAGATTTGGTAATATATATTCATCGCGATGTGGCGAAACTGTTTTTCTTCGATTACACATAAGTCGACTCAATTCCCCAACTTTTGATTTACGATACGTTCATTATGTCCCACGAAGATCTTTGATGTGGATCATAAGAGGTCTGCGTGTGTCAAGAGCAAAGTGCGTTGAAAAATGAGTCGCCATAGTTTGTAGAGTAGCGACTAATTCTATAATACGTGTACGGAAATGGGTCTTGAGCGCCACCCGTAATGGGTAAGGACGTGGAACGTGTTCTCGGTCTGCTAATTAACAGATCGTTCGTGGTCGCGTGCCACGTCGTGACTTCACCGCTCATACACAGTGCTCGAACAATTAGGGAAATTCCCTACATGGATGTCGCGAAGCTCGCATTTTAATTGCAAAACAGAAAATAAGTCGCCCAGATTCAATTACTCTTTTATATAAAAATCCTCTCTCTTCTTTCCACCATGATTATGACGCAACCGCAACGGTTTACAGCGTCGAATGAAATGAATTGGTCAATTCAGTTCCATGCCCTCGTCATCCTTTCACACAACTTCCGGTTCGCAATGCTCCAGATTCTGATATCAGAGTGAACCGGAAAAACATCTTGCATTACTGGTGCCGCATGAATCATGAATAACGTGATGTCTCCCCAGTTATGCAATACAATTCACTGCACCATACAAGATATGACTTTCAAATCGCGATTCTTTGGACGATCCGAGAATCTATGTAGCATCGATTCTCATTGCAATCTTGTGACAATAAAGAGTCCCTCGGCTACGTAGAAACTGCGGAATTTTATGGCGTGCTCAGTAGGTCGCTTGATAAAATACTGGTACAAACGAGGTGCGAGGCTTGATTCAACACAGCATAATGTGCATATAGTACTTATATACACACTATGAGGAAGTGCAAAGATCCGTGCACACGGGGAAGTATGAACTTCCGCACACTGCACAGGTAGGTTCAGGCGTCAGGGCGTTAATGACTACAGAGATGTTATTCCAATTGCACGTTATAACGAGGCGCGTTCAAGTTTCACAGTCTTTCTTCTGCGACAGATAACACCGGCGTCTTTTGCACCTACCGTATGAAGAAAATGTTGAATTTCAAATGTGTCTTTTGCGACTCTACATACACGTACACGGAGAAAACCATGTGTACTAGGAGCAGTATACCGCGATGTATAGGAGCACAAGACCGTATCTTTACTCCGCCATGCCAATGCCAATGCGAACGTAAAACCGACTCGTGGAGTTTATTGTTATTGAATAATCAACGTAGAAAAAGGTGCGGTGATACCGGGGGCTCCGACGAACGATCAATTCCTCGGAATATATAGACCGTGAAAGGTCTTCCACTCGGAATACCACGGGTACATTGACTACTCCGCATGGCGAGTTGGGAATAAGCGAATAGGGATGGCACGAGGGGAAGCAGATATCCCCAATTATTCAATAACAGTTCAGAATATCGAATGAAACATGATTATCGATCACGACGAATTTGATGTATCGTCGAATTCTCATCAGAATAAGATTCAGACCACCTCAAAAGTGACATTATGTTCGACCAATGACTATTTTTCTTTACCTAAAATCCATTTTACCCCCGAACTTCTTTAATATTTAGAGGACATATATATTGCGCACTTATTATCGACAATACATGGGTCAAGAGTACTATAAATGATGGATCTATGATAAATATTGTTGGAATTTCAGATTCTGCAGTATATGATTTTTCAGTATTATGAACCACAGACAGACACACGTATATTTAACTGAGAAAATAACTTAACACGTTTATTGAAAATTATAAACGATACAGAACTTCTTTAGTGACGTGTTGTTTGTAGAGACAAAAGATCAAAACAAATCGAAATTCCAATGCCGTCACATTAATTTCCAACAAAACAATTTTTCTGACAGAACAATTCGACGGCAGTATGGAAGAACGTGACATCTCAGATTGTGCCAGAAGAAGGTGACATCTCAAATTGTGCCAGAAGAACGTGACATCTCAGATTGTGCCAGTAAAAGGTGACATCTCAGATTGTGCCAGAAGAAGGTGACATCTCAAATTGTGCCAGAAGAAGGTGACATCTCAAATTGTGCCAGAAGAAGGTGACATCTCAAATTGTGCCAGAAGAAGGTGACATCTCAAATTGTGCCAGAAGAACGTGACATCTCAAATTGTGCCAGAAGAACGTGACATCTCAGATTGTGCCAGAAGAAGGTGACATCTTAAATTGTGCCAGAAGAACGTGACATCTCAAATTGTGCCAGAAGAACGTGACATCTCAAATTGTGCCAGAAGAACGTGACATCTCAGATTGTGCCAGTAAAAGGTGACATCTCAGATTGTGCCAGAAGAAGGTGACATCTCAAATTGTGCCAGAAGAACGTGACATCTCAAATTGTGCCAGAAGAACGTGACATCTCAGATTGT
>JAEUYN010002268.1:0-29380 GCA_018257835.1 Euura lappo
CATACGAGAAGAATCGATCAAACATCGCGGCGCGAAACGCAGCCGACAAAGTACTCGCCGAGCGGGCGTGGAGTCGTGTTTCAGCCAAAGACGCCAGTCTGGGTGAAAGAGCTGTAGCCTGGGCAGTGACCAACACCATGAAGGCAAAGTCTAAACTCGGTATGGGAATCATGCGGAGAACCATAAAGAAGAAGAAGAAGAAAAAGACAGGAAGGAGTTTGAGGAAACCCAAAAGTGGCGGCGTGAAGAAAAAGAAGACAATCACTCTGAAATCGGTCATTCAAGCAGCAAAGAAATCAATGAGACCCGGTCCCGGAGCCATTGAGTCGGCGTTGGCTGGGGCCCGTATAGCGGCGGCTCGAGGGACGGTGCGTGTGCCTCGCGTTCTACCTGTTCCCAAGAAAATCGGTGGTTTCCTGCCTTTCCTGATCCCAATATTGGGGGCTCTCAGCGCCACAGGAGCCCTGGCTGGTGGCGCCGCAGGTATAGCGAAGGCGGTCAACGAGGCCAGCTCTAACAAACGTCAATTGGATGAGTCCAAGCGCCACAATTCAACAATGGAGGCGATTGCGTTGGGAAAAGGTTTATACCTGAAACCCTACAAGCAGGGTATGGGGTTGTACCTGGCGCCACCAAAAAACTAACAAAGCTGCCACGCCGAGCTCTCACCGACGCCGATTTACGCACCCACGCCAAGGAGATGAAAATTCCATATTTCCGCGGTGTATTCATGCGAAATGATTTACCCAATGGCGGTCCGAGAAAGCGTGAATCTGCAATTATCAATCTTGATGATAAAAATGGTCCGGGAACACACTGGGTTGCGTATAGGAAAACGGGCGATAAAGTCGTCTATTTCGATAGTTTTGGCGATTTACAACCACCCGAGGATCTTATGAAATATCTCGGTGTAGGCAGCGTAGAATATAATCATAGAAGGTATCAAGAATATGACACTGTGATTTGCGGACACTTGTGTCTCAAGTTTCTCAGTGGACAGCTATAAAATGAATGCAACGCATCGTTCCATCATTAGTCATGGCTGATTCGCTGACGTTGACGTTGTCCGGAGCATCCTCCACGCTGGAGACACGCTTTTTTCCGCCGATCGAGTTGTCGCCGTCGAAAGACTATGTTCTCGGGCTTGTCGAGCTCCTCACTTTTAATTCAATTCCCAATATCGACGTGGGCGGGAATAAGTTTTACATAAAACAAGCGAATAAAGAGGATAATGATGTTTTCATCATACCCACAGGTAGCTATGAACTCGAGGATATTGAACATTTTCTCAAAAAGATTCTTCCCAAAGATATTTCCCTCAGTCTGAAGGCCAATAACAACGAGCTGCACAGTGAAATTAGGTGTAATCATGCGGTGGATTTTCAACCACAGGATTCCATTGGTCGATTGATGGGTTTCAAACCAAGTCTCCTCGGGGGTGGTATAACTCATAAATCCGAGTTACCCGTGGCTATACTCAAAATCAATGCCTTACGCGTCGAGTGCAATATAACGACGGGTGCGTACATAAACGGAAAACGTGCTCATACGATTCACGAATTTTTTCCCACCGTTCCGCCCGGATATAAGATTGTAGAAGTGCCGACCAACGTCATTTACCTACCAACCACCGTCAAGACGATACATCATCTGCAATTGCGGATAGTTGATCAAGACGGGACGCGGGTGAATTTTCGCGGGGAGACTATAACCATACGGCTACACATTAAATCTGCGTGATAATGGGAATTGTTTTCGAGACGGCGAGACGATCTGGCGCAGGATATATAAACGCGACACCATGTCCAAACATCATCAGTCATCGAGCTCCTCTGATTCGAGTGACACGTCTGAACACTCAGTTTCTCCAGAGCCTAGGCCTTCGACTTCGTGGCGATTTTGGAAAATAAAAATTCGTTGTGTTTTGTGCATAATACCATGGCGAAAATAATCAGAATTCAAAACCCCGTGGCGTTCGATGAATCGATCGCCCACTGTGAGATACACGCACATCAGCCATACGCATCGTCCTCATTCAAGAACAACGATGAGATTCGAATCGTTGTTCAGAATCAAGATGCATGTGTATTGCCGGGCAAAAGTTCGCTACACATTCACGGCAGGATTACAAAGGCTGATGGCAAAACAGCCGTCACAACCACCAGTCTGGTTAATATGGCTATTGGTCATCTGTTTGCATCCATCCGCTACGAATTGAATGGGCATGAGATCGATCAAAATGTGAACGTTGGAATCACCAGTGTTATGAAAGGATATCTATCTTTGACGCCGGGACAGCAGCACTTCCTGGACAACACCGGTTGGTTGTGCGACGACGATACGGCAATAGCTAATGCCGCGGGATACTTTGACGTCATAATACCGCTGAATATCCTGCTTGGATATGCCGAGGATTATAACCGAATCATCGTTAACGCCAAACACGAGTTGATTTTGACGAGATCAAACACCGATTTGAATGCCATTCTACAATCAGCGACGGAGGACGTGAAAATTTCAATCGAAAAAATTGAATGGCTGCTTCCGTACATCAAACTCGCGGATAATGAAAAGCTGAAGCTGTTGAGTTACATCGCCGCTGATCCAGCCATATCTATGAGTTTCCGCTCCTGGGAGATGTACGAGTATCCGATGCTGCCACAGACAACGAGACACATATGGGTGGTGAAAACGTCAACGCAGCTGGAGAAACCGAGACACGTAATACTGGGCTTCCAGACGGGACGGCGGAATGATGCGAAGAAAAATGCCAGCGAATTTGATCATTGCCGGATCAGAGATGTGAAACTTTATCTCAACTCGCAGTGCTATCCCTATGCTAGCATGAATCTCGATATTACCAACAATCAATATGCCATTCTCTATGATATGTACACCAACTTTCAACCGGCGTATTATGACAAAGAACCCGAACCTCTGCTCTCGCGTGGTAAATTTTTGGACAAAGCCCCGCTGGTGGCCATAGATTGCTCGAGACAGAATGAATCGTTGAAAGGCGGCCCGGTGGATATTCGTTTGGAATTTGAAACTAGTGCCAGCATACCCCCAAATACTTCGGCTTACTGCCTGATTATACACGATCGCATCGTAGACTACAACCCGATCAGCGGTGTTGTAAGAAAATTAGTTTAAGTTGATATTAATTAGAGTGTAATAACGAATGGATAAATAAAAATGTATTCAACATATGATTAATTATCTTTTTATTCTCCCCTCTCGATTTTTTTACAACTTTAGAAACGAAAATGCATTGCTAATAAATATCATAGTTGTTCGTTTGTTTATCCTCATATACACATTTATTTTGTTTTGAATGGTTTTTACACGTTTTCTGGTGATTTAGAGTAAGAAAATGAACAGTTGTTGTACGGTCCACCGACGTAACGAAGATAGAGACGCTTTTCCGCCGCAGCCATACTCATCATATTGAATTGATCGGTATCCTCGTGCAGTATTTTGCTGATCCTTTTTGGTAGGAAGATGTTAAATTCATCGTCGAGGTTTGCCACAATACTAGGGCCGAACTTTGTGGCAACCATTTTGAGCTCGGTCACACCGTAGAACATTCCAACTTCCAGCTCAGCCATTTTCTTCGTCGGTGGAAAATCCTCCACATGACTGGCGTTGTTGATCTTTTCAAAGTCCATTATCTTTGATCTAGGTGGAAAGAAACGTAGAGAATTATTCAAGAAAAAAAAAAAAAAAATGAAGAGTTCAGAGGATGATGATGATGGAATTATTTTATTTACCTACCGTCTTTTGCTCAAAGATTCGTTTTTGCTGGATTTTTTTCCGTCACGAGAGACTCACAAGTTGGAGGTTGAAAAAATACTGTATATGGACGGTTAGACCCGTAGGGTTCTTATAGCCCTCGTAAAACCCTCGCGGAAGGTGGGGGTGCTGCTGCTGCTGCGCACCTGAAAACGTAGTCGCGCTTATCTCGAACGCCCAATATTTGAAGGAAGTTTTTTTTTTTTTATTGGGGGCTGAAAAACCGTTGCAGGAAATTTCGCGTCATCCCTTTGAAGTTCAAATTAGCGGTACGCCAGGTTGGCTGGGTAATAAAAAAAGGGCAACTCGCAATATTCTCATTGTAATTTTTATGGCAAAGAATGTCGCGAGGTTGCGTGAAAACTGACCGCTTGAAACATTTCTACGAAAGACCCATTTTTTTTTTTTTTAGCTCGAGAGAATTCCACGGTAGACCCATCGAGGGGTACGACAGCGAATGCCAGGTAGGTAGGTAGGTAGGTAGGTGGGTAGGTAGGTAGGTAGGTAGGTAGGTGATGAAGAAAAGGCAAGTTGCGGTGGAATCGTGAACCTGACCGGCAGCCACCTTGCGTACAGTAGAGGGCGCTAATGGAATTGTCGTGCACCTAACCGGCGGCAACCTTACATACAGTAGAGGGCGTTAATGGAATTGTCGAGCGCCTAACCAGCGGCAACATGTTGGGTGACCTACCCACTGCCGGTAAACAGCACGATTAGGGGCGCCATCTGTTGGGTGGCCTAACCACTGTCGGTAAATAGCACCATTAGGGGGCACCATCTGTTGGGTGGCCTACCCACTGTCGGTAAATAGCATGATTGGGGGCGACATCTGTTGGGTGACGTAAAACAGAGCTACTCGGATGGTAAAACAGACACCCGACATTGCCGACGGTAGGTAAAACAGATGAGAAACCGATCGAAAAAGCCGATTGTCGGTAAACCAGAGCCTTTCGCTCGATGGTAACTGTACAATTATCATGAGGAGCGCCATCTGTTGGGTGGCCTACCCACTGTCGGTAAATAGCGTGATTAGGGGCGCCATCTGTTGGGTGATCTACCCACTGTCGGTAAGAAATAGAGCTGCTCGCTCGGTAAAACAGACACCCGACATTGCCGACGGTAGAGCAATTCTAGGTAAAACAGAGCTGCTCGGTCGGTAAAACAGATACCCGACATTGCCGACGTTAGAGCAATTCTAGGTAAAACAGAGCTGTTCGGTCGGTAAAACAGACACCCTACATTACCGACTGCAGGTAAAACAGAGTTACCCCTGGTCGGTAAGAGGTCGGTAACAGGGATCTAGATCCAGAACTGTCATATTATAACTATTGCGCACAGCGCAATCTAACCTAACCTCTCGAAAGACTAGAAAGATTATAATTACGATCCCACCGATCGACGATCCATCGACGACGGTGCGGACGGACTGAGACGCTCGATCTCATCGAAGAAAAATAATAGCGATATATTACGCGCAGTCTTTGATTGTCGCCATGTTGTTTGAAACAAACGATCAACCATATCGGGGTCCGGGGATCGAGGTCGCGCGGAGAGAAAAACAACGCGATAACATCCCGACGATTGTTGACACGACGTCAGTGAATCGTGAAGAATTCCGAAACCCCGCGTCGCGTCGGTTCAACAGTCAAGAGATTATCTCTGTCCCCCTTTTAAGGTGAAATGAAAGTCACGTGACCTCGATATGATTTACACTTGGAATTTTCAAACGCTATTTTCTCAGCCAAAACACATTCGATTGATGTAAAATTGATATCAGTGACGTAGAAAAACTTAACGAAGGGCTTGCCAATCGTGGATTTTCGAATATCGAAAGACATAATCAGAATTTTGTGTAACAATATTGTTCTGTAACCCAAGGAGGTGCTGCCCCTCGTGGAGAGAGGCAGCACTTCCTTGGATTACAGAACAGTATTGTTAAAAAAACTGTTATTACGTCTCGATTTTCGAAAATCCACGGTGATAAACCTGTCTCCCCATCCTGTCTTATTCCCATCAGTAAGCCCCACTAAATGTTCGGTGTAAATCATATCGAGGTCACGTGACTTTCATTTCCCCTTAAATCGAATTGCGAAGCTCTTTACGATTGAGAAATTGACAAAGAAAATTCTAGAAGCAGCAAAAAGTCTTGCAAACAATCGAACAGCGCCTCTCGCGAGAGATGCTTCAGGCTTCGATGCAGCGATTAGAAATACGAATATCTCGACTCTTACTGATCAGCAGGCGATACGGTGACGATCAGACACGCCTGGACTAGTTTACTCGATGATTAGGCGATATCGATATTTATTGAGACGAAAAAATGGGCAAAACTCCGCGTTGAATCGACCTGTTGCACTGCGGAAGACTGGCGACTGGGGGTAGCGCGGTCGGCGACTCCTGATTGGCCGTTGGAATTGTTCACGATGTTCATAATGTTAACGCGCGGGTTCGGGAGGGCGGGAAAATTGAATGGATTTATTGTAAACGTCGCTTAAACCGTTTATGGAAGGAGAATGAATAGAGAGATAAATCGACGGGGGGAATAACTCGTTGAATGTGAATAATTGCGAGTTAACATGAATTAAGTGAATTGATATGAATCAATTCGCATTAGACGAATTATTTCGAATTGAGAAAATAGAGATTGAGATTGAGATCATTTGGATTAGGCGAAATTAGCGAATGAAATGAATTCTTATGAATTCATTCGAATTTAACTAAAAATTTAATACAAATAACGGAATAAGATTGAATCAACTTGGGTTCGGGTTTGAACTAATCTCAGACATGTCGCAAATTAATTTCAACTAACATGTTTTATTAGGAATTTATTTACATATTCTTAATACTATATACTTATATAAAATTAATTCTTTGGATTTCGAAGCTCTTCTATTGAGTCAAGTATTTTCTTAACATTTTTTAATTATAAAGTGTCAACACTGATCCTTGCGATGTGATGACTGTAATACTTTTGTTTATTTATCCGTATGTTTTTTTTTCTTAGGTTTGTTATTTTATTTTCACGATTGAATTGAGGTATTCGAAAAACGTGAAACTCTCACCGTTTTTTTAAAGTAACTGAATCAGCAACAAATATTGACTTTACACAAATATAATAATAATATAATCATCAAATTAGTTTAATTAACATTAAAAAATAAATGTGTCACTACGTCGTCCACTAGCCGAATATCAGTTGGTAATTCATGAAGAAAAACAGATCAATTAGTCAGGAATTAATTACTAATTCGCGATTATTTATCTAACAAATCCACACACCTCGTTCAAATCAAAGCGCGACAATTACAAGAGAGAAAATCTTAATATGAATGTGAATGACTTTATTAGAATTGTCCCTAGTCATTCTCTCATATTCACTGCATTCATTTCACGTATCTATTGAAGTTGAATTCTTCTATTATTTTCGCACGGAGACATTCGATTCGCTTCAAGTCACAGACTAATTTTGTGACATTCCACTTATTTCAAGTTGTATAAATCGTTTCCGTAAATAATAAATAAATGAATAAAATATTTGAAGTTGAAGACCACTATTATTTCGCTGTTATGCACAGCATCAGTGGTTTTTTGTTTTTTATCTATAAAACCGTCTATGACGATACTGATGAAAAAATAAGGGTTAAATCTTTCATGAATCTTATTTCAATTCAGGTGGGATCTTTTTGAATCGTAATTCTGTGACATTAGAGCTGGTTTGATGGCCGCACAGCGGCCATCAAACATAAATAAGTACAGGCCGAATTTTGTGGCAGTAAGGTATTAGTGCCTCATCACTTAATCACCGCCGGACGGGTGAATTTCGCTCAAACAGCGTTAAAGTCATGTAATTTTTCCATTTTTCATGGAAAGTAACTGCTATTAAAAAGAGAAGTTTTATTAAGTTTGGATTAAATAAGGTGGGCCGATCCCGGCGGCACTGCAATGCCGGGCCAACCCGTGACAGAGTCGGAGCAAGCCCCAGACACTCCGTCATTTTCCAAAAATCAGTTTAATATTCTGGCTCCCCAATGGGGAGCGTATCAGATATTAAGCTGATAAGAACAGATACTACACTTTGATCTTAGCCAAAAGGCCGAGAAGCGATGCTGTTGCTTTGAAATTCACTCATTTTATTCATAAAACGGCGACACTTTAACAGCGAGAAATTTCCCCCGACCGGCAGCGCCGCCGGGAGGCCTGGCGGCGCTCGACCGCAACCTCCCCCCCCCCTCTCCGGCCCTGCCGCTCTGCCTGTATCACATCGTAGTCTCGTAGTCTCGAATCGAATGTAACCTCAAAGATCCAAGATGGACCTTGTCACCAGTCACGTTACGCTCGCCGTGTTCAGTGTTGACGGCTGACGCGTCTGTGTACTTATTTATGTCTGATAAATCGAGTGTTGCGTAAAATAAAGCAAACGGGTTGAAAGTATGGTCGTTAGTGAATGAAAATCGCGGGCGATAGAGTATAAAATGATAAATTAACTCGGTAGAGCTGGTTCGAACAGCGAGAATGACGTTTGTTGAAGCTGCGTGAGAGTGACGTTACACACCGTACGATGTGTACGTGAACGTTGTAGAAAGAAAAAGAAGATGAAAATCGAGACAAACATACGTAATAAATAATATTGTGATGAATAAATTAATAAATCGTGAAAAATTAATGATAACTGAAAAAGAGCGCTGCTACTTAGCATTCGTAAGCAACGGAAATGAATTGCAATGGGGGACCGCGGCTCGGTCAGGAAAATATTACCGAAGGTCCAACCTACGTCGAAAACAAACCGATAATTACCTGTGAGTGCCGTTACCCCCAGACAATCCGAATACTCGATTATTTATAACCCCTTAAATTTTAGCACTGTCTCGTATAGTTAACGCCCCCTGCGTTCAACAACCTGTCAATTTTCCTTATCTCATTCAATATTCATTGTCCTCAATTTTATTATTCCATCAATTCAACGCATTTAAAGGTCACAACCTCTGAATAATAATAATCAGATTTCGATCAGAGTTTTGGGTCGGTTTCCGCTCCTAGATGTAATTAATTTTCTATTTTTCATTTTTCAAAAATTAAGAGCCAAAAATCATCCTAACGTCGGACTTTGTTCATAGAAATAGACAGAAAACAATTTAAAAATCAATTTTCCAATTAATAAGACGGTGAAGAAGATAAAAGAAAATCGGATATGTAAAATTTATTATCTTTTCAGACGCGGGAGACGAGGAATTATTCTCAACTTTGGAGAACTTGCTCGTAAAAGCGCTTCCGCAGAGTTCGGCGGAGTGGCGAAGGTCCTTTGGGCGACCTGTGAGGCAGGTCAATCTGGAAGGATCATTCGTTCCGTTTTCTAAGGACGTTTTACCCACAGAAAAAGACTGGCACCTGATCAAACAGCCCATATTTCACGTATACTGGAGCGAATGCACCGTGAGTCGACGATGAAAGCTGGTCGGATGGAGTTCGGGCCTCGAAAGTATCTCTTGTCGTTTTTCAGGACGTCGACGTCTACAAAGCCTCCGTAAAGGACGATATCGACTCTTGGCTCAAGACGTTGGCGCAATACAATGTTCAAGACTGGATGATAGTACTGGTAGAAACTTACGACCTCAAGAAAAGCAACAAATTGCTACCCAGGACGACTGTCTTGGACAAGATCCGCAGCGATTTTGCCTCCAAGCGCGGAGACAGGTGAGAATATCTCGAATGCTCGAATAGAATTCGTGTAAATTAATTCTGTTTCCTTATTCCAGGTGTTTGTCCATCATAAATCCGATAAAGTCGGAGTCTCGCTCCGCAGAATCGTGGCGAGGTCTGGTAGTTCGGATAAGACACTTGGTCCTCACCGCCTACGACCGAACTCTCCTCAGATTCGAAGAAGTTATAAGAGAGCAAAGAGAGAGGAGAAACCAAGTCGGATGGAATTTTTGCCACTATTTTCTCCTGCAGGTGCGATCGAAACTCGTAAGGTCTCGTCGCTAGAATTCTACTGTATTAAAACGATATTTCCTCACTCCCAGGAAGAACTCGCCTTCGTACTCGAAATGCTCGGACTCTACGACGAGGCTCTTGTACAGTACGACGAACTCGACGCACTTTTCACTCAATTCGTACTGAATTCGAACGTCGGAGGTAACGCCGGACTCTGAACGAGGAACGATCGCAAGATCTTGAATTTCCTCTATTTTCCAGACACTCCGGCGTGGCTGAGCTCCTTCCAAAGTCCTCTGAACAACTGGGCGGGCGTTAATTTGGAAAATGGAGTAGATCACCACCTCAGACTCCTCCTAGCCGAGTGCAAAGCCTCGCTGTTGGACCTCAGGAGTTATTTATTCAGCAGACAATGCGCGATGTTATTGCTCACCAACAAACCCTGGGAGGTTCGTAAGGGGATTAAAATCCGCGAGACACCGATCGAATGCTAATCCCAATCATCCCCAGGTGGCTCAGAGGTGCTTGTCCTTCGTTCACAACACCCTGGGCGAGTTGAGGATCCTGGAAATCCAGCGCCCGGAGGGCGCCGTGGAGTGCTGGGCCTTCCTCTGCGCCCTAGAGGTCCTCCAAAGCTGCCAGACTTCGAACACGAACCTGGACAACGGGCAGCAGCTCGATCTCTGCTCCTTGCACACCGCCAGCTTGTGGGCCCTGGCTAGAGACAAGCTCGGAGAGCTCGGCAAGCTCTGCGGTCTGATGCCTGGCAATGAGCCTACCAGCGAGCAGCTCCACACGATCGTCTATCTGATAGCCGGCATGGGAGACTCGGAGCCTCAGCCCCAGGGGAAACCCACTCCGACGGACAAACTGAAGGAATCGTTGTCGTCGAAAGAGGCATTCAAAAAACAGTACCTGGAGCATGCCGAGCTGGCTATGGGCACCTACAAGCACGTGGGTCGCATAAGGTCCGCGAGACTGATCGGCAAGGAGTTGGCTCGGTTTTACAGCGAGCTCGGAGAGCACCAGAAAGCTGTGGCCTTTTTGTCGGACGCATTGAAGACGTACAACGACGAGGGGTGGCTTCGGCTCGCCGCGCAGACTCAGTTGGAGCTGGCCCAGTGCTACAAGCGCATGGACGACGTTGAGAGATACGCGAAGATATGCGCAGCCATAGCGAGCTCGAGGTCTCTGCATGTGACCGTCCAGAATACGTACTTTCAGGAGATGTTGGCCTACACGAAGATGCTAACCGCGCCTCAGCCACTGGTCACGGACCTCGGAGACTGCTTCCAGATACTCAGCATGGAAGTTGACGTCACGGATAAAGTCATCCAGGACTGTGTCGTCAGCGTCGATGTACGCCTCCAGAGCTTTCTCCCAAGGGAAGTCAAGTGCAACGCCGCCGCTATTTCTGTAGAGGAATTCAAAAAACCTGCGGTGCCCGTTAGCAAGAGGAAGGAACCAAAAGTCATGCTGGAATCACGCATAGAATTGTAAGAAGTAGAAAGTTTCGTTACTGGTTTTTGTAACTTTTTACAGTTTTTTTTACAATTTTCTCATTCTTTCAGACTCTCCAGGTGTACGATCGACGACATGAAGCCTTCGGACCCTTGTCTCGCCCGATTGCCGACGTATTCGTGTCTGGAATACAAGCAGGACAAGAGTTTGTTCACAGCCAGCGTTGTGAACAAGAATTTGAAGCCGTTGATAAAAAGATCGGACAGCGCGAAGCACAGGAAGCCTTCGATCAACGTCAAGGGGGATTTCAGCCGCTGTCTGTCCTGTGAGGAGTTCGTTTTAAAGCCGGGTGAAAACACGTTCGTGGTAACGAGGCGAGTGGATCAACCCGGAGTCTACAAAGTCGGTCAGCTGTCTCTGGTCGTTGAGGACAAGCTCGAGTTCCTATCTCCGATATTGAACCCGAGATTGTCGTACGAAGTTGCGAAAACACAGCCGATTATATTCCTGCAGTGCACCAGAGACCTGCTCGCGGGACTTCCTCAGGAAATAGAACTGGTCATATCCAGCGGCAGCGTCAAGATCACCGAGGATGCTAAACTGAAATTGAGGTCATCCAGGGGCCTGACTCTCCAGGGGGTCGAGAACGGGCACGTCATGGTCAGGGAGGTCGACATCTCCCTGCCGTCTTGCGAGCCTTTTCAAAATACGACCCTGGCGCTCAAAGTGATGGCGGAACTCCCGCCGAAGAAGGACGCCTCGACTATCGAGCACAAGGTGATGATCGGTGACTTTTACGAACCAATTTCGATCTTGAATGTCTGATTTCTGTTACAGTTGAGTCTGCACTGTCCCTGGGGAACGGAGGAGATAGTGCCGCTGAATTTCGGTCCTCCGTTGATGTCGAGTTTCAGATTACACACCGCAAAGCGGAGGAAATTTCTTCAGATAACAGTAACCGGGCTGACTACTCAGTGTCTAGAGTTAACGGAGCCAAGATTGTCCAGCAATACGTCGGCCGACGTTAGTTTCAAGAGTCTGAACCCCGTCGCTGGACAGAAATTGATCATCGGAAACGGAATGAACGTTTCCTTCATGTGGGAACTCGAGATAGGAAAAGACGAGAAGTGCACGACTCCCATTAAGACGGACTTTAGCGTCAGATACTCGCAAGTTAACGCGAGGGAGGAAACCCAAGAACCGGCCAACGACGATCCGTTACACATCCACAAACTGGCGGAGATCGATAACAAGGGAGAGATTTATCGCTGCAATTTCGACGTCGTGGATTACGTGGCCAGTCTTTACTCTCAATTCCTAATCCCTGAACGGGAATCGTCGGAAATAATCTAATAAGCATCGTTTTTCAGACTCTTTTCGCAGTTTCTTCAAAAGTAGAAGCCAGCGGAGGCGGAGGAGGCGGCGAGTTCTGTAGGGCTGGTAGCATGTGCCACCTCTGTCTCACCGTTACCAGGATGGTGAACGGTCCCTCGCAGACTCCGACCCCTCAATTGATGTACGAAGTACTGGCGGACCAGACGATGTGGGCCGTTTGCGGACGTACCGCTGGCGTCGTTTCGTTAGAGACTTTGGAAAAGCAGAGCGTCACTCTGGACGTGATGCCGCTGACCAGCGGGTATCTTCCGTTACCCGTTGTCAGATTATCCAGATACATACCGGCGGCAGAACTGAAAAATGGTAGATTCGAGGGATTTTTCACTCTATTCGATCGAAATTCTTTGATTTATCAAATTGCGATTGGATATTTCAGACACGGCGAGGAAGACCGAGGTCGCGGGGGGTCCGCGGCTCGAACCTTTCAGTCCTGGGCAAGTTTACAACGCCAGTAAAGCCCAGCAGGTTCACGTCCTACCAGCTGCTCCGTTGGAAGCTAATTAATTAATCGCATAAAGCTATACCACTCGATCGAGGACATTTTTACTGCGGTAAATTTTGTTAATCTACGATCACGATGATTCGTTACGAAATGATTGATATTTTAATTCTTTCAGGCCAAATTTCGGAGAATTTGAGACTTCGGGATCTTCGTTGCGTTTGAAATCGTTCTTCGACATCCGGTCGACTGAAGTTTCAGCCGTCTCGTCTTGGAAGAAGATAGTTAAGATTTTAATCGGAGGCTGATTCTATTCCATTATCATTGATTTCTAGTTTTGAATTTCTGCACCGCTGCTCGAAAGTACTTAATTTGCGAATTTGATTGATTCTGAATGATTGAACCCCGAGCTAATTACCCTGTAATTATTTACCGAACCGAAGTCAAACCGTACTTACAATAATTGAAACGCTCCGAACTGACATTAGTTTCATTTAGACTGTCTGAGATGATGATAAATCCTTTCGAAATTAAAAAATAAGATAAATTGTCCTTTGAAGTGATGAAAGTACGTTTTCATATTGCTATAGTTGAAATATCGAGATTTTATCTCGATTTAACGACAAATTAGTGAAGATTGTGAAGAATGTATGCCTCTACGATGAACAAATGATAGATATACCTAATTTAATTGTCAATAATGACGGAAATGAAGGACTTACGTGAGCGAATTAAACGCTATTTATGTCATGGTTATAATTAAATATTGAAATAACGTTGCCATGTAGCTTGTTACGAAGATTATATTCTCTAGATAGAAGAAAAAAAAGTATAAGTACAGCTAATGTATATAACGATAATAGTACGATATATATATATATATAAAAAAAAAAGAATCAATACTCGACAACTGATATTTCTACTATACTGTATTATTATTATATTTGGAAAGAAGGAAGTTATTATTGAACATACATATAGTTGCTATTCTGATGATAAATTAATCGAAGCATATTGTAAAGTCTTTAAAAAAAAAAAACATTACAAATAACAATAAATATTGATAAGCCGGTAATATTTGTTACTTTTCTCATCAAGTTTCTTTCTTATTTTATTATCGTCTATTGAGGTGGATTTATTATAGAGATTAGAACTTGTTACGATACAAATATATAATAAAAACTATATATTGTAAGATAAAATATGTTTCACAGAAAAAAAAAAAAAACATACTATTTGTATGTAAATTTAGTATATTTTCTATTAACAATCTAAGTTATCGTTACGATACACAGTCAGCAGTTGTTTAAGGGACTTTTGACGATAAGAGCTCTCTCTCTTTTTCTTTTTCTCGCCAGTGAATTCAAATTCTCAGGTCAAAATTGCAACACGTTTCTTGCTAACGTCGATTCTTTTTTTTTTTTTAGTGAATGTAAATTCTACACACTATAATCAAACATAATGGTGAGATATTGAATGAAAATGTTTCGATAATATTAACATGTTATATATATTCTTGTATATGTATATAGGTTTGTGTACATAATATACTCGCTGTATTCTATTCTGTAAATCTAATAATATTACCTTATATTATATTGTATCATGTATAATCGCCATACCAGACGTTTTATTATCTCTGTTGCAGACATTAGTTGTTAGGGCCTGATATCGAATATGGAGAATCTATTAAATAATTGCCTCTTATTCATATTCTCGGTATTTTCTTGATTTCTCTTCATAATTATTTACACCCCCAAAAAATCCCGGCGTGTATATAAATATTTTTATTTCCTCATTTTGGAATAGGAGAGGAATTAAGGAGTAATTTTTATCGATTTTTTGTTTCTTTGTTCACATCGTGAATCCGATCGTTTATTTTTATTTATTTATTTTTTGTTAATTCATTTGGAATATCATAAGATTCTCGAAGAATGTTTAATTAAGAAATATAATTCATCAGTAGGTAGGCATCGGCTGTTGCGTTAGAAGGAGACCAAAACGCCTCTTTATCGTTATTCTTTCCTTTGAGTATTTGTCTTCGGGTGAAAATCGAGCTGAAAAAATAACAAAGAATAAATTAACTATGGAATAAATAAATAATTAGCGGTTTGCAGGGAATTCATTCGATTCAATTCCCCATTTCTTCTTCTATCTGCGTATAAAAGTTCATTTTTTATTCTTTGAAAATGGCAAAAATTATAAAAATCTAAAATTATGGAAATAAGAATCATAATAATGATCATAGCGAAACCCCCATCTACAGGATTTTCTTCTTTTTATCAAATACATCTCATATATCTACGAATAATTGTGGAATGAATTAAAATCTCACCAGGATGAGCAGACAGAGTCGGTCTACCGTTCGGATCCACTTTCTACAAGCAGAGAAAATATTAACGGTTTGACATGACGATCAATGCGGCTAAAATTGAGGTTAGGATTTTTATATAAACAGTTTTAGCTTCAATCGACACGATTATTGCGGTGAATTAGCGTTCTTATTACGATTTGAAGAATCTAAATACAAAAATATGCACAGAATTTCGAGTAAACCGAAGACAGAAAAAATACTGGACGGATAAAATACGATCGTAACCCACGTGGTTGTTTATAACCTCAAAATTAAAAAATGTCGCGGTACATGTCAGTTTATTTTTAAAATAGAATTATTCTTTCTTCTAGCTTACCTTCAACGTGTAGACGCGCTCTCTCTTCTCGTTGAGGTAGTACATTAGGTACATATTTTTTTTTTTTACAATCTGATCGGAAAAATACGGATTATAACCTGTACGGCGATGTAGAGTAAGCGTCTTCAGCGAGGCAGTAGTAGGGATGGGCGATGTTTGCCGATTAATCGAAACAATCGATTATTTTTTTTCAAATAATCGATTATTTGCGTCGATGTTTTCTCGGGCCGATTCATCGATGTTCGATGTTTTTCATCGAACATCGGCGAAAAACATCGGTTGAAGAAAAATGACAAAAAATCCCCAAAATACTTCACTTTTGAACACTCTTTATACACCACACATATAAAAATCACCACTTTTCATCTATCAGTGGATATTAATATTTTGATAGTTGAATTTTAATGTGAACTTTGTTTATCTTATTCAATTCTACTTTATCGACTGTAATTCATATTTTTCGGTTCATATTATATTACTATACTTTCAGTAAATCTGATATCGATATTCTCATAATCATAAAGATTGAATAAAGTAACGTTTGAGTTATGTTTTCGAACTCAAAAAAGCAAAAAAAAAAATCAATCAGAAAAATAATCGATGTATCGATTCTTTTTTCAAACATCGATGTTAAACATCGATGCTTTTTAAACATCGATTATTTAATAATCGATCTTTTTTTTCAACATCGCCCATCCCTAGGCAGTAGCGAGGACTTGGACTTGAGTGAGTACAGTCGGTGCAATTGGTCTCTGCAGTGCCGACGGTCCGTACTAATTCGAATTATGAAAAATGACGCATTAGGAAATGAGAATTGATCCGAATTTGGGAATAATTTATTGCATAATTTGTATGAGAATTTGGAAAAAAATAAATAAAAATACAATATTCCAATGCAAAATTATTTATTCATAGAAACTAATGAAGCCAAAAATATCTCAAAGTTCCTATAAAAGTATCGATTTTTTTAAACTAAAAAAATCAATAAAACCGTTGTAACAACATTATAATTTTATTTGGTCAACATTATTTTCGTAAATGATTGGAATGCTTCCTTGATCGACTTTTTTTTAAGAAACCGTCAAAACTCGGCATGAAAAATTGATAAAAAAAAAATTGATATACGTCGATGGGATAAAAAATTGAATTTTCGATATTAAGGATCGTAAATGGTCTGAATACTCCGCGGATCGGCTTCTTTTCAAGAACCCGTATAAACTCCTCTGAAAAAGTGAATATTTAAAAAAAAAAAAACGGTTTAACAAGAGTCATTTCTCCATCTTTTACAAGTCTTATACCGTCCAACAAATTGTTCACAGTCATTGATCAATGTGAAATATTTTTTCAAGGGGTTTGATTTTTCATCAAATTAAGGTGAAATGAAAGTCACGTGACCTCGATATGATTTACACTTGGAATTTTCAAACGCTATTTTCTCAGCCAAAACACATTCGATTGATGTGAAATTGATACCAGTGACGTAGAAAAACTTAACGAAGGGCCTGCCAATCGTGGATTTTCGAATATCGAAAGACATAATCAGAATTTTGTGTAACAATATTGTTCTGTAACCCAAGGAGGTGCTGCCCCTCGTGGAGAGAGGCAGCACTTCCTTGGATTACAGAACAATATTGTTAAAAAAAACTGTTATTACGTCTCGATTTTCGAAAATCCACGATTGGCAGGCCCTTCATTCAGTTTTTCTACGTCACTGATATCAATTTCACATCAATCGGATGTGTTTTGGCTGCAAAAAGGGCGTTCGAAAATTCCAAGTGGGCTATCGCGCTATCTCTCTCGCACTCACGTCTAGGTCACGTGACTTTCGTTTGACCTTAACACTGTTCAGAAATCTGTTCCCCCGCATAAATTGTCCTATATCCGGTAAATGGTAGGTCCATCTAGGCTCACGATTTTGCCGACACCTCCGTGCATTGGAATTCTTATTCACAATCGGTAAAATTATACTGTCCTTCTCTGATCGCGGTATTCCCTGGTCAATTTTGTTGGTGGCTTCACAAATGCCCGTGAGGCTGCCTCTCTCCAGGAATATCTTTCCGTCGCTTCAAATCATTCTTATATCTAGAGTCGGTAAAGATAGCTTCCAGTATTCCCGCTCATCGTCAGCAAGTTCGGCGGCGTTACAATTCGAAACGACTGGTCCCCCACTCTTACGGAATTTTCTGAAACTACCTCACGCTTATGGATTGCATACCGCAAGGCGGATTGATTTGAAAGTTAATTCAAGCACGAAATCAATTTTTCTAAATTTTTTTTCCCGTTGTATAAATTGCACTTCACTCATAAAATAGAAATAAAAGTAAAGAAAACGATCGACAGGACTGTCATCAGTATCTGAAAAAAAAAAAAAACACACACACAACCAGGTTTCATTCAATGAAATCAAATTTTGAAATTTATCGTTCGGCATTTGAGGTCACTTTTTATCGGAAATACTCTCAAACTTTGACGTTTTCTCTATGAATTTTTGGTGTTTATAACAATAAAGAGAAAAAAGAAAAATAATGAAGGAGACGATAAAAGAACTGGGGCGATGAAATAGTTTGGGATCTTGTTCTTGTTTCTTAAACTCCTTGATACTACCATACTATGCTCAAGTAATTTTGCAAGGTCTGCAGCTGCAGTATGACAACCACTTAGGACAGGGTAAAACTATTCAGAATGCAGAACATGTACTAAGCAGATAATACTCTAGCCTGCCTCCCTTCCTTGTTCTCTACCAAGAAAAAAAGAGGTAGAATGAAAGAGAGAGAGAGAGAGAGAGAGACCGAGATAAGTATACAGAAATAACCAGGTACGTGTACAGAGACGGAGAGATGCAAAAAGGGGATGACAGAGGACAGCAAAACCGAGAGGACGTGGATAACAGGATCACTCACTGCAATCTCCTCGTTTACAGTTAAATTTGCTAATGCGCTTATACCGTTATTTTTCCCACCTCTTCCGAGTCTACAGAACGTGGGAGATAGTAGATAACGCGGCGAGTGCGGAAAGTAGGCGACAACAGACGATTATTAAGTCTGAGAAACGAGCCAAAGATTGTTAAATTCTCTTCAAATTCCTTGGAGAAACTTTTTAAGTCTTCAGTGACTCTGAAGTGGCACGATTTTTACTCTCGAATTTGGGGAATCATTTTTCTAGCACGGAAAGTAGAGAATTCACGATGTGCGCATGCGCTGACTCTGGGTGCTCGCGCGTATCTATTTTTTTACACACGTTGTTCAACGGATTTCGATGAAACTTGGTACCTGAAAGGTTTTCGGGTCGCTGATCACGAATCTGAAGTCAGATTTGCGAAATTCAAAATGGCGGAGCCAATTTTCTGGAAAAAACAAACTAAAAACAGTCGAAATCTCGTAAAAATTGGTACTCGAAGGTTTTGTGAACCGC
Organism: Euura lappo; assembly: GCA_018257835.1. Lineage (NCBI taxonomy): Eukaryota > Metazoa > Arthropoda > Insecta > Hymenoptera > Tenthredinidae > Euura > Euura lappo. The sequence goes on from JAEUYN010002268.1 coordinate 19,123, forward strand.
TGATCAAGAATCTGAGTGAAGGCTGGCTCATAGTCTCTTGTTTTCTTCCTTCTCAATGATAAAATATCGATGACTTCCTTAACGGGGCGGATTTGGGCCGTTTCGTTGTGCAACTGAGAGAATCATAAAGTGTCTAGACGACCTACTAGCCTAGTCTTATATTGCCAGGTAGCAGCCCCGCATAATTTGGCGAACGGTGGGTATCTCAAGCAAAGCGAATGGAAGGCAAAGGAGCTTTTATACTGCAGTAGATCGTAAAGTCGAGACTGCCTCCTCTCTCTCTATTCCTCTGAGCTTTTTCTCGAATCTTGTGAGTTACCTACAGAATCTGGTAACTTTAAATTGCTACTTCAAAATTATAGCCGAAACTCTCTTTTCAGAATTACGATCTTCCTGTCTACAGTACGTACAGTTACAAAAAAAAAAAGGAAATGCAAGTTGAAAATGAATATATTAAAAATTAAGCTTTTCAGGGAATCAGAATAAGTCTACGCTCGTCGCTAATTCGCCCATTGTCATAACCCATTACTGTAGCTGTACCGAGGAGTATTTAAGGGGGGAAAAATATGATTATGCATAGCCCTGAGTATAATTCACCCTGCACTGCAACCACGACCGTGTCGCGGTGAACTACTTCCTCCCCTTCCCCCTCCTCGCCACTCCTATCAGCATCCCTTGGCCTAATTACCGCAAGGAGCTACAAATTTGCAGCTTTACCCCCCATTAAAGCTTGATAAGCGATTGTTACTGGAGTCAATGAGAAATTAACGAGATTGAGAATGATTGAATTAATTTCAAGGATTCAATGAGAAAGATGTCAGGATTTTGGAGCCATTTTTTTCTCCAAAGTTTTCTCCGAGTTTCGAGTTTGAAAAACATGATTCATAGACTTTTTAAGCTTCAAAAAGTTTGAATATGCGAAAATTTTGGAAAGAATATTTTTGGAAAATTCGAAAAATGACTGTAAAAACGTTTTTTCAAGTTTTTTTTTGTTGTGAAGGTCAAGAATGCCGAATATTTGATGTCGAAATTGCGTTTTTTTTTTTAGACGCTTTTTTTCCAATCTTTGATTTTTATGGAAGTGAAAAATTGGTCAAAGTTTGTGATATTGATCATCATTTTCAGAATATTTCTCTGGCGTTGAAAAATCTGTGGAATAATCAAGATATTGGAATTCTGACGAATCCTAAAAAATGTTGACGCCTGCCAAATTATTAGAAAAATGTCACACTGCAAATTCTCTAAAATCTAGAAAATCCAGAGAATTTTCTAGATTGAAATAATTGAAGAAACTTTGTAGAATCTGGAATCCAATCAAAATTTATTATAATTTTTCTAACTCTTAAGGGTAAAAAAATGTCCAATACTACAAGCATAAAAAAAAAAAAAACTGTCTTTTTCTCTCCAACCTTGATTTCTGTGAAATTGTAACGGAATCAAAATTTTCTCAGTCATTTTTCTTTTTCAAAATGATATTAAAATCTAAAAATGCATCGATCAAATTTATTCCAAGATTCAAAAAAAGGACCATACGATTAAAAAATCGAAAAAAAAATGGCACCAACGGTAAATTTCATTCCCAGAAATGTTACGATTAGTAAAAAAAAAAAAAAATTAAGAAATCGATACTTATTTTATTTTGGTACCATATTGGAGACAGTATTGGATTTCACATTTGTTGGGAGATAGAGATTTTCGGCACACTATGTCTATTTATCACTCGCATCGCTTCGAGAGAGGGAGAAAAAGGGGAGCCGGGAGGAAAAGACTCAATCTTGAATTCTCGTCTCTCGGTTCCGAAGAAATACGCGAGGAAACTTCTTATTCGAGAAATAATTTTCTCCCCTTATAGTACATTTCTTGACTATACAGGTACAGTGTGCACACGAGTCAAAACTGCCAGCTTCAGGCTCGCCTCGGTGGTGCACAAGCTTTTATGCGAAAAATCTCGCGGAACCAGAATCGCCTGGGCACTCACTCGAAGATTTCATATGATTAAAATAAAAATTCTCCTGGGCTACACGAAATATACAAAAAAAAAAAATTATAATAATAAAATAACATAAAAAAACTCTGAGAATGATAAAAATTGCAATATTGCAAAATTGATTTGGAATTGTGAAAATCTAGAAATCAAGAAGGACGTGGAAGTTAGTAAAACCGCGAAATAATTATGAGAACATGAATTGGAAATTGTAGAAAAAATGGCAAAAAATCTACAAGCTTGCAATTTTTTTTTTTTTTTTTCACAATAATTTCGAAACCCGACCAAATTCATTTAATATTATATTATCGAACGCATAAAAATTTGTTAAAACTACAAAAATTCATTAAAAATTTTGGCATGCGAAAAAAAAAAAAAACTCCAAATATCTAAGTTATAGTTTCTGAAATTGCCAAATGTCAGTAAATTGCGAAATTAAAAAATACGAATAATTAAGAAATTAGCAATTTTGCAAAAATATAAAAAATAGCTAAAACGTACAAAAAAATTCACGGATTCTGAAACAAAAAAAGGCAAAAAAACGTCAGAGATCAACAGAAATAGAATATCTTCCCCGAAATTCCGTCTCTTCTTACATAATTTGAAAAAAAAAAAAAAAAGAAAAAAAGAAACTTTTCTCATTTCTAACTTTTCGCAATCATCCCTTGTCCCATTTTCAACGATAATCGTTACAAAGTGTTTGCGGCTGTATTCGAGGGCGGTGGATAGCAGAATCGCGTGCCTAATCGCGTGGCTGTTTAAGTATATCCCGTGCCATTCGCCGCCAGCCTCTGTACCCACCGCGCCGCTACCCCCATAGTCCGTCAGGGTGACGATTCTCCTAGCGTCGCGACGTCGCGCGGTCGTCGTTCGGCGCCTAGCGTCGCGCAGGCGTCGGGATGAAAATTTCACCCGCAGAATCATTTCGCGCCGCGCTGTCTCGGGCCGCTCACCATGCGCCGATTCTTCCGACGATGATAATAATAAGTGTCAAATAATATCGTTTGCGATATTGTTTCTAAATAAAATATAAGAAAAATCAGTTATTTTTAAATTAATTTATTCAATACCTTTTTTTTTTTTTTTTTTAAATTTTATTCTATCCTTTCAAATTTTATTCAATTCATCGTCAATTTTCTATAATAAAAAAAAAAAAAACGTGGGGTTGAAAATTTTGATGATACAGTTTTTTTTTTTGAACAATTTATTTCTAGTACCAATAAAATTTTTATTTACTTTAAAATTGTGTCGATTCAACAATAAAATTGACAATGAAATTAACTATCGTGTATTTTGTTTTGAAAAAATAAAATTTGAAAAAAAAAAAAAAAACAGTATAGTTTCTTCAATCTCATGAAAATGAGGGAAAAGTTTATGAAAATTATCGACACGTCTCAGATGAGGCTGATAATATACACTTGGGAGTACGAAAAGTTTTTCCAAAGCTTGTGAAATATTCAAAATATAATAATAATAATTATTATTATTACAAAAGAAAAAGTATACGAAAAAAAGAATCTATAGACTGTATAAAAAATTAAGTATAATTATAATAATAATTGGTTGATTTTTGTGGTAGTTGAATATTGTTCAGTGGTGTTTTATTGAGTGATGTTAGTGTGAAAAGTGCATGTTACGTAATAATATATAATAATTATCATATTATATACATGATATATAAATGTGAATTTTTTTTTTGTTGAGAGATTGATGTTAATATTGATATTAATATTAATAATCATAATAATAATAATAATAGTAATGATAAAAAACGAGAATTAGAAAAAGAAAATAATAATTTAAAGACAGTTAAAAAATTGCTCAACGATTATTAAATTTTAATCAACGAAATATTATGCGTAATAAATTATAACTATATAGGCACTAATAATTATTAGTGAATACAAAAATAACAATAATTATTGTATTATAATTTGAAAAGTGTTTTTTATTTCTTTTTTTTTTCATTAAGAATCGCAGTGTGGAATGAAATAAAAAGAGTGAAGAGGTGAAAAGATACGAGAAGTGTGAAAATGTTGTGTCACTTACTTCCCGCATTTCTCATATTGACATTCCGTACGGATGCTATTCAAGGTGAGTTTTAATAATAATCTACGCTAGAGGAAGATTTTAATATAACTTTTTAATATAAAGGTAGCAGCGAGTGAACTCAGCCCCGAACTCAAACCCTCCTTCGCTCCCTGCACTCCATAATTTCGCAAATTTCATTCAAACATTTAATTGAAAACCGTGGGAGTGGTTTAGAAACCGAAATTCACAGTTGGAAAATTTTATACACCTCAAACTGCTCAATAGTTAGATTCGTGTCTTTTACGAAAGAGAAAGAAATAACTCACGTTTTTTTTTTTTAATGATTAATTAAGAAAAATTTTGACTTTATGATTCTTTCCAGGAAAAGGAAATCATAATTATTTTTTCAATTCATTGTTCAGCATTTTTTGCATTTAAAATTACGGTTCGACAAACGATGGAAAATAATTTTAGATTTATTCCTGTACTGATTGTGAGTTAAAAAAAAAAAAATTGACGATAAGAGAGAACCGCGTGATTCTGTTGTTTCTGGCTTAATTACAAACACGAATTAATCCCGGGTTAAGGGAAGCGGTCACCTACTCGTACCGAGACTAATATAAGGTGCGAAGGTTTGCGTGTTAATTATCATCCTCTATACTCGTGATACAAAAAAAAAAAAAAAAAAACTTCATTCGACTCAACAATTTTTGTTGTGAAAATCCAATCTTATCAACAATCCAAAGAAAACAGAATTACGATCAATATACAGAAAAATGTAGAATTTTGAAAATATTTAATTTTTCTGAGTTTTTCGTAGAAAATATAAGGGACTCAATAGTACATTGTGTATCAAGGGCGCAAAACACTATTTTTCGAGTGTGAAATTTGCAGTACGAGCCGAAGGCGAGTGTACTGCAATCACACTCGCCAAAATAGCCTTGCGCCCGTGTTGCACACGATTTTTTTCTCAACACCTGGTCTGCAAAAATGCCTCTTTTCAGACCGAGTGAGCGGGCGCAAAACGGAACTTTGCGCCCGAGGGCAGGAAAAGAGTTGTTTGCGCCCGCTTTAGGCGGGCGCAAAGCACTTTTCCGCCCGAGGGCCGAAAAGATCCGTTTTGCGCCGGCTCGTCAGGCGAATTTATCTTCGATTTTATTATTATTATTTTTTGAATACTTTTCTTAAATTTATTTATTCATTTATTTATTTATACGTTGAAGTTGTTCAGCCGCAGAGGTGATATCGGCAAGACACGAGGAAAGCGCTCCTCTCACTCAGCGTATAATTAATCGGTCCCTGGGAAAAGCCTCTGTCCCTTGTCGTTATATTCTCAACAGTTGAAAAGCGTCATTATCATAATAATCATTATTTTCGTTTATCGTTATTCGACTACTACTACGCGGTCGGACAAAAAGAGATGCTGGATGTATTACTAATTATGTAAGGAATCGCGCAATTAATCACAAGCCGAAACACCGGATGTTCGATATTGTTCAAAAATAATTCATCACAAAGTATTTTAGGAGAAGGACCAAATTTGAGTCTCAAATTTCAATATGAATTTATCATTATCATTTTTTCTTGTCATAGAAATGTTAAAAATTTTTATGCAGAACAATATATTTTTGTTATCTTATGTTTTAGATAATTCTAGTTTTTCTAGTTTTCTTACAATTAATAAATTCAGCGAACATAAACTCAAATTCATCACGACGTTCGCATTTTTTAGTCTCTAAAAATATAATTATATATAAAAAATGTTAACTCATGCAGTACAAAAAAAAAAACCGTGCAAAACAAAAAATTATTGTTTTCCCCCAATCGAATATGCTTGTAATAAAATTTGCCACAATTAAGCATGTTTTGTTCGAAAAAAAAATGCCAGTTATATAAGAAACTAATTATTCGAAGCTCAAAAATCTACTAATTAGGTACCAATTAGCAATTCAGCCATGATTTTCCTCTAATCTACTTCATCAAATCATTCAAGTTTGTGATAAGTTTAATTGATATGAATGTTGATAATTTTGGATTTATACAGGGTAATTTATTATTGCTAGCTATGATAATTAATGATAACGATTCTATGATTATATTATCATTAATTATTGTAATTAATGTAATCATTCTATTATTAGACACTCTAAATTTGTATTTTTCTTTCTTTTGATAAGATTTTGTGAAAGCTTGAAAATTTTGAAATCCTTGTCGAAGAATCTTTTAGCCAAAATCACCCTGAATTGACGATAATGTCGATTTATCAGAATTTTTTTTACTGATCAAAAATTAAACTGATTTCTGCCCATAAATGATAATCGTTCGATTTTTAATTTTGCGGTTAGTCTAAAATGCTTTTTTATTCTAAATTCACTGAGGATGACGTAAGAAGACAATAAAAAATGAAATGGTGGCACAAATCATCCCAAATTGACAGGAAAATGAAAATAAAACCGAAAAAAATATGAGCCAACCTTCGAACTTCCCGTTATTTATTTTGTTCTCAGCTATTTTGAAATTTGTAAATCTGACCTCAGATTCTCGATCAGCGGTTCAAAAAACCTTCGAGTACAAATTTCCGTAAGATTTCGAATGTTTTTAGTACTTTTCCCAGAAAATCGGACTCGCCATTTTGAATTTCGCTAATCTGACTTCAGATTCGTGATCAGTGACCCAAAAAACCTACGAGTACCAAGTTTCATCCAAATCCAAATGTTTTTAGTTTTTTGGCAGCATATCGAATACGCCAAATGAAAATTTTGCAAAACTGACTTCAGATTCGTGATCAGCGATCAAAAAAACCATATGGTACCAAATTTCATTGAAATCCGTTGATTCGTTCTCAAGATATCGTCATTTTTGTTGCGTTTTTTAGAATTTTGTTATTTGAATAGTTAAAAAAGTACTAATCCGATCGAGGCCAAAATCTAATCAGTTCTAAGTTAAGAAAAGCCCCGTCGATTGAGCCCAAGCTGATCGAAATCCGACCACGCGTTCTCGAGATATCGCGCGGACAAAAATGTGGTCACGCACACGCACACACACACCCAGACGTGAAACTGAAAATGGTCGGAGGTGATTCTTTGGACCTCGAAACGTGAAGATTTAGTGAAAACTCAACTTTTCATTTTCGGGGTGATCACAATAACTTCCTTTTTTCTCTGAAAACAGAGAAACGGAAAGTTAAAAACAGGTGAATTTGTAGATTTAAAGCGCAGAAATGAATAAAGCTCGTGGCCTCCGGTGACACACAGGTTCCATTAATAAAAAGCCACCCTCGCACGTCGTGTTTGTGAAATGGCAGGTCGATGTGAACAGGTTTGAAAGAGATCGGAGATTGAATAGCACGAGCATATCTGTAGCTGAGCCTTTACTTCCGGCTTATATCTCGTCGAGGATAGGATAGTATAGGATAGGATAGGATAGGAGGCTGATAGAGGCGGGGTGGCGGCGTGTCATATCGCAATCTTGTTTTTTTTTTGCACTGCACCCCCTCGAACCGCGATAAGCGGTTACATACCATAGGGATTTCTACAATTCCGTTAAAAGCACATTTTCTGCACTACAATGCGTTTGCATATCGCGAAATCTAAATGTCTCTACCGCGTGAACTTATGACGTGCAACATCTTCTTCAGAAATACGCAAATCGGTTGATAGAAGATTAAAAAAAAATCAAAAAAAATTATTTTCACTAAAGTTATCGCTTTTTCTTTTTGTCTTGTGATTTGCTAAAAAAAAATATCAAATTTTTACAGTGGTTCAGTTTTTTTTTCTTCAAATTTGAAACTTTTTTGTATTTGATTTTTCATTGTTCCTTTTTTTTTACATATATATATAGTTGAAGAAATTTGATTTTAGAAACGAATAAATAAATAAAAATGTTACCGTGAAAAATGTCAAGCCGACAGGGAGAGGATTTTCGAAAAAATAAATTAATTAGAAAGATGGATAAAGTATCATGAATAGAAAAGCGATTCCCTAAAGACAGGGAAACTTCTTCTTCGTTTATTAACTTTTTAATCCCTATTATTTCTGTTCATTTTTTCATTTTTAATCTCACTTTTTAATCGAAAAGAACAGGAAGAACGCGAGCTTTAAAGCACACATTACACATTGATAAACTTGAAGGCTATGGAACAGGATAAAATTTCTTAATTATCTTCAATTTTGTGACACGGTAATTTTTTTCTTTATGTATCACGAATAAATAAATAGGAACAAAAAATTGGATTGAGAATTTGAGCCAGTCGAGTAGAAATTAGATATTCTTAAATGGAAAGAGAGAGAGAGAGAGAGAGGATAAGAAAAAATGGGAAGCAGCTGAGACCGAAGTGGAAAACCGGATTGAAGCTTCTAAACGAGATTCCTGAAGGGTGAATAAAGGGGATTTCTTATCAATTTTTTTTTATCCCGATTCTTATCACATTTATATTACGATATTAATTCGTCAGACGTTTCAGTAATGTAACCGAATTCCGTATTCCATATTCCGTTCGATTTTATTAATAATAATAATAATATCGATAATAAAGATAGTAATAAAATCCTGTAGAATCCATTCGTAATCCTTAATTTGAATTATCGCCTCTCTGTTTCCTCCTCTTTCCCTCGGAACGAGGAAAGGGGAAAGAAAAACAATGACTACCATCCAGAATGCTCTTTTACTTCGAGGGTGCCAAAATGGCTGCAGACCCGAATTTCAAAAGCAATTAAAAGATCCTTTCGATAATCGGGAAACGGATTATCGCAATCCCTCGATTATAAAAAATAAAACACAAAATTATAGGTCTAAAAAATATCGGAACTGATTATAATTCTTGGCTTCCATCGGGTTCGGAACTTTTCAAATTATTCGAATGACGATATTATAAACAAACGGATTTGGGCTGACTATGAGCCAGCCTTCGAACTTCCCGTTATTTATTTTGTTCTCACCTGTTTTGAAATTTGCAAATATGACCTCAGGTTTTTGATCAGCGGTTCAAAAAACCTTCGAGTACCAATTTCCGTAAGATTTCGAATGTTTCTAGTGTTTCTCCCGGCAAATTGGATTCGCCATTTCGAATTTCGCTAATCTGACTTCAGATTCGTGATCAGTGACCCAAAAAACCTACGAGTACCAAGTTTCATCCAAATCCAAATGTTTTTAGTTTTTTGGCAGCATATCGAATACGCCGAATGAAAATTTTGCAAAACTGACTTCAGATTCGTGATCAGCGATCAAAAAAACCATATGGTACCAAATTTCATTGAAATCCGTTGATTCGTTCTCAAGATATCGTCATTTTTGTTGCGTTTTTTAGAATTTTGTTATTTGAATAGTTAAAAAAGTACTAATCCGATCGAAGCCAAAATCTAATCAGTTCTAAGTTAAGAAAAGCCCCGTCGATTGAGCCCAAGTTAATCGAAATCCGACCACGCGTTCTCGAGATATCGCGCGGACAAAAATGTGGTCACGCACACGCACACACACACCCAAACGTCAAACTGAAAATGGTCGGAGGTGATTCTTTGGACCTCGAAACGTGAAGATTTAGTCAAAACTCAAATTTTCATTTTCGGGGTGATCACAATAACTTCCTTTTTTCTCTGAAAACAGAGAAACGGGAAGTTAAAAATCAAACTTGAAAACTGAGCAACGGATTTGAATAGAAATTCCTATCCGAAGGATTTGGAAAAATTCAAGATAGCAAATTAAATATTCTGTTGAAAAATTCGACCACGAATTTTGAAAATTCAAATTGTTTAATAATATATTTGGAGCACAAAAGAGCGGGAATTTTGAAGGCAGCCTAAATCAGCCTGTTCTTCCAGTTCCTCTTCGGTCACATAAAATTTTCTCAAAATTGAGTTCAAACCCACGAAGCTTTTACTCCACTTGCGTCGACGCGGGAATGCTGCCTGCCTCGGGGTGAATAAAGGGGTTGGTTTGAACTTTGTCTAAGCTGGATACAGTTTCCTTAGGATTAGGATGCCGCAACGCCACACGCGTTTAACCCACGAGCAGATTTTACACATACTCCAAGTGTTCCACCAGAAATACACACATGTTTGTGTGTGTGAGAGAGAGAGAAGGAGTTTAAATTCATTCCTCGTACCACCTACTGCAATGTTTTGTATTGTTACATCTTAAACTGTCTACAAGCATGTACGTAAACAGATTTACGTCAAACACGTGAATAACTTTGATGGTGTTAACACAAATTTTCACTGTATCAACGAATTAGCTCCGGATTAAGTG